>JAAWXA010000004.1:55679848-55815068 GCA_038090715.1 Florisuga fusca | reverse complement strand
GTATAAGAGACAGGCTGTGGACACTAGCTTTGTAGAATCTGTCAGATCACAGAGGTCTAAACAACTCATTCCCCACTGACATTTAGCCTCTCTACATCTCTAAGAGGCCTACCATTTCTATTTCCAAAAAGCATTCTTCCAAACTAAATGAGACAGGATATTCAGTCTTTCTTCTCTATCAGGGGCCTCCCTTTCCCATCCTTAGCACAGCCTTTTTCTGTATATTTTTTTTTTTTCCTCTTCTGACCAGAAACTGTAACAGGATTCGAGCTGAAGCAAATCCTGAGCACCACCTTGTCTCTGATTCTGCCAGGAACACGTTTACCAAAATTTATCATGCTCACAGGATGCAAATGATCTGCATACATCCTATGACCAGCTTTCACAGTAATTGCCAGCAGATGAACTTATTATTCCAAGCAGTCCTTTCATCTATTACCTTTTCAAGCTCATCTCCTTCTATTTGTGCTAAATTTACATCACTTGTGGGAAATGATATGCCTGGATGAGCAGCTGTGAAGTTTAGGGATCAACTAATTCTGCTATTGGTTTTTCATGGTCCTGCTTACCAAGGTTGATCAACCCAAAAGGATGGTTTCTACAGAAATATTAATCAGTGACGAAGCCTGGAGTTGGAAAGTTTCCATGCCAGCATCCACTCTCCCCTCATCTATTCCATCCTGGCTCCTTTCCTGGAAAAATTACTTTATATTTGTGTCAAGAGTGTGAGAGGGAAAGGCAGGGACTCCCCACGCCAGCTAAATTTCATTTCACCCCAGGTACTAGTATAGGCTGGGGATTGAGCTGTTGGAGAGCAGCATAGGTGAAAGGGACCTGGGGGTGCTGGTGGATGGAAGGATGACCATGAGCCAACAATGTGCCCTTATGGCCAAGAAGGCCAAGGGCATCCTGAGGTGCATCAGAAGGGGGGTGGTTAGTAAGTCAGGAGAAGTTCTCCTCCCCCTCTGCTCTGCTCTGCCCTGGTGAAGCTGCATCTGGAATGTTGTGTCCAGTTCTGGGCCCCTCAGTTCCAGAAAGACATAGAAATCTTGCAAAATCCAGTTTTCTCAAATTTTTGATCATCCCACTATGAGAGTTCCCTGAGCAGGCCAACAGTGCAGCCCAGTTAATGCAAGGAGAGGAAGGAAGAAAGCCAAAGAGGAGCATGAAACAGGCAGCATGACACATGTGGGTGTCATCACCAAAGCCCAATAAGGGGACTAGGATTGCCTCACTGAACTGCTTCACTGACCACATAGCCTTCCAAGTGTATTTTACCTAGGATCCTCAATGCACCAGTGCCCCACCATGACTCCCCCTCCTGCATGAACATCAACTCATTATGCCAGGGCATATTGGCGCAGGGGGCCATGTGCCAGGGAGCACTTCAGGGATATGCGAGCTCCAGAAGGTCCCATCCCTCAGCCATTCCAAGGACAAGGGCACATGGGACACAGACCACCCCCTAGCAGCCACAGCCTCCTGGCCCGGCCCAATTGGTTCCCTCCCTACCAGCTCAGACCCCATGGGTGCTTCCCCACAGTACCAGTCATGGCATCTGGCCCAGGGCTCCCTAGGGAGTTTGCCTACTTGGCCACTCTGCTGGGACTTCCATCGGGCTCTGTTCCCTCTGACACCACGGGCCACACAGGAAGAACCAGTTTATCAACTCTTGTGGTCCCCACAGGCCAACAACACCCTTTGAGGACAATAAGTAACAGAGAAGTAGATAAATTATAGAGACAACCCTGTCCATGTATTACTACTATAAAACATGTGCTTCTCCCCTCTTCTGACCAAAGAGCTTTGCCTGCTGCCTGGAAAGACAGGCCTACACACACACACACACAGGTTAAGGAGGTTGCAGGTGTCATGATCTTTCTGAGGTCTCCAGGTGTCTCCTGGTTTCCCTGAGACATCAGTTGCTCAAGGTTTGCCCCAGGCTGCTGACAGGATGTGTGCCTAAGATCGTCCCCTCCAACATACCACCAGTCTCTCTCCTCTTTCTCCTCAGTACCCTTCCCTGTCTCTCTCCTTATCAGCTGTTGTCTGCAGCACTTTACAGTATTTGCATTGCTCTATTTGATGCAGGAACATCTATCCAGTGGCAGCTTTGAATTTAGTTTCTCTTTGCTTCCCGGTTGCTTGTCCATGCACCTTGAGCCACACCCATGGCCACCACTCCCCATTCTCGATTATTCTAGGACAGTCAGGGACGTCATTTGAAGAGCTGTGTGTAATTGTTCCTTAATTATTGGGTAGTCATCCTCAGATTATGAAAACTGTAATCACTGCTTATAACAATGTTATTCCTGCACATCTTGCAAGGGTGGTTTTTCACTGCTGTCCAGGAGCTCCTGGCTGATCCATCACCTCCATACCAGCTCTGCTTTGGACTGTGGTTGGAGGGCATTTTTCACTCTATGCAGGACAGTCCTGAGTTATGTGGCAGGATTTGTTCTTGTGTTCCCTCAGGAGCTAACATTTTTACTTCACCCTATGTAGGCTGAACAAGGGTCAGAACAATGTAATCCAGGTTTATAATGAATATACGTCTGGCATTCACGGTAGAATTGGGGTATTCACAGGATCACAGAAAGTCAGGGGTTGGAAGGCACTGTGAAAGACCAAGTCCAACCCCCCTGCCAGAGCAGGGTCACCTACAGAAGGTCAATGCAGGAGTGTGTCCAGGTGGGTTTTGAATGCTTCCAGAGAAGGAGGTTCCACAACCTCTTTGGGCAGCCTGTTCCAATGCTCTGTCACCCTCACAGTAAAAAAAAATTTGTTTGTGTTTATATGAAACCTCCTATGCTCAAGTTTATATCCATTGCCAAGTTATGTAATGGCCAGTGTCACTGTGATGACAAGGGTTTATTCCTTCAATTTCAGGATGTCCTTTTACTCTCTGACTCTTGCCAAAGGGGCTCTGAACTCAGAAGTCTCTTTTTCCATGGTAGTGCCAGTCTCCAAATGGGCTGGTTATACACTGGAAGGTTCAACAACCCACTGCTAGGTATCCTCAGATTTTTCTTCAGTTATTTGTGGCCCAAAGTGATTGCTTTTAGTGCCAATCAAACTGTGTTCTCTTCTTTGAGAGAGAGGTGATTCATTCCTAGCAGTGCCAGATACACTGAAAATTAGAGCAATTACTAACCTAATGAATTGAAGGGTGTGGGTCTTGTTTATAGAATTAAAAGTGCTTTTACTAGAAATAAAGGTGTATACAATTAAATGCAGACTTTGGGCATGCCTAGACTTACTCTCTTATTCTAGCTGTTATTGCAAATGTCTTTCTGACCTGTTTCTCAGCTAGAAAACAGTAAAGCTCCAACATGGTTGTAAGCTGCCTCTAGAATCATGGTTCTGAGCTTAAGCCCTCCTTACATTCACTTACGAAGTTAGAAGTGAGGGTTCTCTAGGAACACTGAATACAAATGATATTTCAAAGCATCTATTTCCTAATGTAAATAATTTTAATTTTTTTTCATTTTGTTCTTTTTTTTAGCAACTCAATAGCTAGGAGTGCTAACTAATTCTGAAGATTTCCAGTGGTGAATGAAGACAGACTGGTCCACTGTGCTTCTGCTCATGTTCTTTCCCACTTAGGAAGGGACTTGACTCATGAGTTTACACAAAAGTAGTTTTGAAATAATTCAGCACGTTTTTAGGCTCTATTTATGTCTTCAGCATCCTCTCTAATTAAATGTCTGCTGTAATCAGTCAGCAGACACAGGCCCTTGTGCTTGAATGTTAGGATGTACCTTGCAAAGGACATATTGCAAATTGCAAAGGATTCCTGCGGGGGGCAATCTCTCTGGCAGTTCAACGGAGGAGATGTTGCTGCAGCCCCTCTCCCCCAGGTGTTAACAGTAGTGAGGCTGAGCATGTTATTCCCAGTAAGCACACACATACAAATGCACATGCCACATACATACATACATACACGGCTGCCACACAGATCTACACAGACATTCTCATAAATAGAGCATCATCAACAGCTTCCCTCCTTTTTTGCTACCTGGCTGAGCATATGCATATGCATATGCATGTATGTATATGCATATGTATATGTATATGTATGTGTGTATGTACAGAGTGGATCCCGTAGCAGCTTGGCTCTTGCAAAAAACCAAAATATTACCAGGTCAGGTAATACAGATAGAGGATTGTCTCCATGGCTTGAAAGTGCTATAAAAAGATACGTAAAATGCCCAAATTAACTTGGGGACTTAAAATTCACTTTTGATCCAATTCTGACCCTTATTTCCAAATCTCACTGTCAGAGAGTAATTTCCTATTCTTGTAAGAGTGAAAACATACAGTTTCTAGCATCAGATGAGTTTCAGAGTTGGGCTGCTATTGTTACCTAATGAAGGCAGCTATTCACGCTGATATTGTCAATAAGGTATGGTGAAGCCCAGTGCTTCTGGCTAACTGAGAAGGAACATTCTAGTAGCTAAAGCATGGAAATGAGAAAGTGTTTCACACTTTAGATTTGACACATTTTGATCAAGATCCAGACTCTTGACTGTACCGTGGTTTGTTTTCCCAGTCTTTAGGCTGATATTTTCATTTTAGACGACAACATTGGGATCATCTATGTTACACTTCAGAGCTTGCATGTCTTAGGTAAATATTTCCCACTGAGGTCACTGTTGGTTGGTTGCTGTTGGTCCCACAAACAGACCTGCAGATATCAAAATTCTCAGTACGAACTGCAGGTTTTCAGGTTAGCAACAGGAAAAAGTGCCCTTGCTGAGGGTTGTATATAGATTCTCCAAACTGGTGCAGAGAAAACTAGCCCTACTGAATATCACATATCACGCTCACATATTGCCTGCTCTAATCAAAGGACAGTCAAAAGGAGACAGCAGAGACAGTATCTCTCTTGCTAAATGCATCCTTTTCAGGGAGAAACCCCTGAGCAGGTTACATGATGCTCAGTGTCCTGTGCTCACCAACTCAGGCATCTAGAACAGGCTGGAGTTGGAGAGTTGCATGGTATTGGTCCCTGGTCTTCTATGTAAGTGCAGAAGTAACACGAAGACCTTGCTGCTGTCTGATTAGGTGTAGCATGTTCTGAGGTGCACAGTGGAGATATGTGGGGGTGACTACAAGTGCCAAGCCTACTGACAAAACACAAGGGCACCTAGCACACTCTGGCCCAATCCACCATGAGTAGTGCTCCCTGCCATGAATTATCTCCAGAACTGAACTGAGGTTTCTTCCTGGAAGGAACAAATCAATTCATTCCAGAGCAGATACCTTTATTCCCAAATAGTTCCCTGTGGTCAACTGACATCCATGCAGGGTGGAGAAACTAGAAATAAGGTCAAGTGAGCCAAGTGATCTGATAATACCCTTCTGTGAAGTGTTAACTGAAAGGGCAAGGCCTCACCATATGAGTTGTACCTGTGGAAGTAGTGTTACATGAAGGTACCCAGGTCTGGAAAGGTTATAAATCCCTCCAAGGGTTTTCTAACATCTAAGGTTAGAAACCTTAGAACAACAAAGGTTCCATACCCTGGAAAATACAAACTCTTCAAGGGAATGGTGTGATCCCATTCCTTGGAAAAAGTGATGAGGACGCACAAAGTGATTTGAGCTGCAGAGTCTTTGGTCCTTGCAAGAAAGCATTTAACAGATTACAATAGAAATTTCTAAGAAGATCACAGGCTAGAAGATCACAACTCTTGAGGGTTATTTGCATAAGTGAAATGGACATTGGGGCTCTGGGTCCTCCTTTACCTGTTTTTAAAAAATTAAATAACAAAAAAGGTATTGTAGTGTGGGGTGGATTGTTTGCACTTCATCTCAGGTGAAGTCATGACTTAGAAAGTACTCTCAGTCCTTAACTATTATGCAAATATCAAGTGGAGGCATAGAATATAAACAAGTAATTATGTATTACTCATTCTTCTGGATAACCCAAGGTTTCACTCCTGAAAGATGCTCATGTTTCCACTGAACTTCCTGCTGTTTCTCTGACATAAAGTAAACAAGCATGACTTAGATGTGTATTGAAAGAGAATTTGAATGTCTTAACTCCCCTTTCAGTCTAAGCAGTGTTCTGTATGGCAAATGGACATTCTCTGATGTTTTTATTTTGTAATTTGTGACTACGTGTACTGTCTAGATTCTGCACATGCAGATATATTGTGAATTTTGGGACAGTGTAGGGACATCTGAGATGCTCTAGCAAGTTATCTAGGGCATCAGAGGTGGGCTAGATGCAACCACATTTAAGTCCCTGTTGTGACTGCAGTGTGCATGCAAAACACTCCTCCCAGCTTACATTGCCCTGCTGTGCATGTAAGAGTGCCCAGTGCAGAAAAAAGAAGCAGACAGGTACATCTGATTGGCAATAAAATGAATCGGCAAATTCAACTTTATTTGAAAGAAAACTAATTTGTGGAAACCATATATTCCCAATGCAACTGCAACAACTGACCCTGCATGTTTATATAAAATTTCTTTTTAAGAGACAGCATATATAGTAATTTCCAGAAGTCTGAACTGAGTAAGTTAAAGAAATCCTGATTTTCTGCTGTCCAATGAGCATGAAACATGACTCTACTTTGAAAGTCAAGTATACATTTGATACTTAAGTCAGTATTTGCACTGGTTTGACTTTGAAGTGCATTTGTCACTGTTCCTCTTTTCATCAAGTTTCTAGCCAAACTGTCATCTCCAATCACATCTTTCCTTATGCCAATACAAAGTAGTGTCAGTCTAAGGTACACAGATTGGTTTTTATGGCATCCTGTATCAAGGCACCTTCTGTGTGTTTGTCTTATAACAGCTGCTTAGTGTGAGGTTCTTTGTCTCCCCCGTATTTAATCCCAATCTTCATGCTCCCAGATATTTAATCCCCTCCCACTCCTAGTTTTTTAATCCCTCGTTTTCCTTCTGACCAAAGACAAGTGAAATAATTTCTGCATTACACTGTGAGCTGTCCGTGTCTTGGCAGTAATGTACATGAAAATCTGAGTTTACTTTTTTTATCACAACATTGCTGCAATACAAAGAGATTCTCCAGGATCGGTAATTTCACTAAATGAATTCAATAGCTTTTTTCCACATAAGCACGTGCTCTTTAATTTATCTGGACATTATATATTCCAAGATTTCAGTTTTTCTATTTTCTGTGTTTGTTTATCAACATGAAAGCCCTCTTATATGCATGCTAAAGCCATGCTGCACTCAAATAAAAATGAACTTCTGGAGCGATTTGCACCAGAGCTCTGGAATTGATTGCGATATCCTTCTCCCGCCTTAATTACTTTTGGTGTATTAGTACCTGTTTATAGTAAAACATGAAGGCTGAGGCATTTCAAAGTTGCAAACACAAACAGGTCTGTGACATATTCTTAGCTGCCTTCTGCCCTCGTTGCAACTAATGCAGCAGCTTATTTCACAATGTGACTGCCCTGTTTGCACACCATATGCCTGCCTCATAGCATTGTCACTTTAATGTCAGATCATTCTGGGAAAATTTGTGCAACACTTCTCACTAGTAACTCAGTGGGAATAGATAGTAGATCCAGCAGCACCTGGAGCAGTTTCCTTTGTGTCCTAAGTTGGTCATCAGAAAGCTTCCGGGAGAGATGGGTAAGCTGGCTAGGCATGGGTAGTTTAGGGTATTGCCTATGCTAATGGAAGGAATAATCCCCGCATGGCTCAATCATTAGCAATGATGCACTATATCATGAGATGTGAAGTTGATAGAATCAGGCTTTCAGCAGTCTCACATCCATTTATACCACATCACTATGACAGGCCTCATTTCCTTCTCCTACCTCTTACCACTGAAATAACCTCTGGCCCACTCTGCATTGTTCAACACCTTTTTCAGTGCTCCTAACTCTTTCATGTCCCCAATTACTACAGTGTACTCAGCTTCCTCCTCCCATTCATCACCTGTTTGACTGAGGAAGAAGAGGAAGGAAGATTGCTTGTTCTCTCGCCTAGGTTGCAGTTACTCACTTGTTGATTGGCTATCTTATTTTGGTTTGGTGTTGTTTTGTTTGTTTCATTTATTTATTTATTTTATTTTCCTGTGTAAAAGTGTGAATGCAGTCTCTCACTACTACAGATTATTTGGTTTCCAGTGTTCAGGTTGTATTACCAAGAGTGTAACTAGCATATCAAGGAAACTGATTCTTCCCTTTTGTTCATCAGTTTTGAGACCACAGATGAAGTTCTGTGTACAGATTTGACTCCACATTGCAAGAAAAGCACTGAAAAAAACTGGAGGGTGTCTAGTAGAAGGTCACTGGGACGATCAGTGGCTGAAACAAACCTACAGAAGGAAACTGAGACAGTCTCATTTATTCAGCCTGGAGAAGCAAAGGATAAGAGGGGATGTAATTTCAGTCTTCCACTATGTAAAGTGGGATTATGAAGAAGGCAGATTCTTCTCAGGGTGCATGGTGAAAGAACAAGAAGTAATGGGCACAACATATAGTAATGGAAATTCTGATTTAATGAAAAAATCTTCACAATAGGGATGGTTAAGCATGGGAGCAGACATCCAGAGATGATGTGGACTCTCCATCTTCAGAGGTAGTAAAAACTTGACTGGACATGCTTTGAAGCTGGCCCTGCTTAAAAGGAGAGATTGGACCACTGTATGTCAGGATGCCCCCTAATATAGACATTATTTTACGATTCTGTTCTTGATTGTTCTGAAACTTATTCTCAGTCAGACTTCCTTAAAATTCACCAACAGGCTTACAAGTTGTTTGATGGTGGGCTGCAGGGATGAAGGGAAAAAGCAGGCTTACAAACAGATGAGTGAATAAATGAAGTACTGCTATCAGATTGCTTTCCCTAGGGATATACTTGTTCTGACCACTGGCAAAAATAGTAGACAACTAGCCAGCACCATTCCTTGCTAAATGTAACAGTGTGCAGTAAGACATTCAGGTTACAGTCAGGAGTTTTCTTCTGTGCCATACTGAATGCAGCTCTTGCTGCATATTTGGTCTGGAGCAGAGGAGGCTCAGGGGAGACCTCATCACTCTCTACAACTACCTGAAAGGAGGGAGGGGTCAGTCTCTTCTCCCAGGCGACTACCAGTAGGACAAGAGGGCATGGTCTGAAGCTCTGTCAGGGGAGGCTTAGGTTAGATATTACGAAAAAATTCTTTACAGAGAAGGTGATTGGAATTGGAATTGGTTGCCTGGGGAGGTGGTGGATTCTCTGTCCCTGGATGTTTTTAAAAAGAGACTGATGTGGCACTCAGTCCCATGATCTTGTAACCACAGTGGTAGTGGATTAAGGGTTGAACTTGATAATCTCAGAGGTCCTTTCCAACCAGGATGATCCTGTGATTCTGTACTATATACTGATGCTGCATTATTGCTTCCCAGGCCCCTGCTCAGGCACACAATAGCACTGTGTTATGACTATTTATGTTCTGTGACACCTATCTATGTGGGAACTTCACATAACAAGGAAATACTCAAGTAGTGCCAAAGACTAGCAGGTTGAAACATTAGGAATCTTCAGCCAATTACATGATAATCAGAGGTAAGCTTCAATAAAACATTCAGATGTGCAGGAACCGGTTTGGCTTGCAATACCTCACAAAGCTATGTGAAATATGAGAGCTTCCCTAAGCTATTGTTTGAGATCAAGGAGTGTGAGAACAGAGAGGAGAGAGTAAGATGAACCTATGCAAATTTTATATAGATGTCATTTGTTAGAATATGACTGAAGCCATGGAGGAGGAGCACCATCTCAGGACAATTTAAAAGCCACAAGACTTGAGCTTTCTTCTTTACAGACAGAGATGTGGTCAAGAATTCTTCTGAGTTTTCTGTCCCTGAATTGGATTACCACAGTATCTTCTGAACCGTAAGAATGCTTACATTCTGTATTTTTATGATAAAATATTTTATTATATTTCTCAACAGTTAATTTATTCTGGGATATTGCTATATAATTAGTTGGATGTTTGAGACACAGGTTCTGAGGGACAATTTGGAATGATGTTTTTTCCTCATAAAACTGCTATGAAATCTGATTTGAATGACAGAAACCTAGCACTGGAGTAGATGAAGTCTGAAGTGTATGGCTAAAGTGGGGAGGAGATCACAGACTAGACTAACAAGTAATATTAATGATCAGGATTGATATGCATCAGCAATACAGAGAGAGCCTGGTGTATGAGGAGGTGCTAGGGGATAAATAATGGCTGGTTGCAGGGACTATGCTGAATGGCAATCCTAGTACTAGTATTAGTATTAAACCTGATGTGTTGTCAGCATTGTCTATTTCCATGGCTTTATACAAATAGATTTCAGACACAGTTTTCAAAAATACACCAGCATTAGAACTTAAATCCCCTTATCAAAAGTTCTAGAGGTAAACACTGTGAAAGTCACCAGGTTTAGCTTGCTCACGTAAACTGTTGGTTTCAACTATATTACTTTTTGTCCTTGAATATGGTGCAGTTTGGACTGGAAAGTGAAAACAACAATAAAGACCATACCAACAAGCAAAGTTGTGGGAGGGAGAAAAAACAAAAAAAGGGGAAGAATTAGATTACCAAGAAAATATTATGCTATTCATGATATACTGCAGAACCAACTCACCAGTTCTGTCATGCATTATTTAGAAAGATCAGTTTGGGCAGCAGACAATGGGAAGCCAGCCACAGAACCTTAGCCAAACATAGCAAATCTGAAGAACTGATTTTCAGACAAAGAATATGGGGATGGAAGGTTGCCCTAATTATAGAGGGCAGTACAACTGGAGAAGTCCAGTGGAAGAAAGAAGCAAAGCAAGTAACACAGGGAGAGGAATGGAAATAAAACAGACCATGAAGTTTAGATTGAGTGTTCCCTGGTATATCCCACAAAATGGAAAAGTAGAATAATTTCTTTTGGATTATACTAACTAACGTCAATTCTTAACTAAATTCTTAATTAAATAACTTTGGAAACAGAACAAGTCTTTCTGCCTACACACATACAACAATTCCAAGCTGTTGGCACAAAAAGTAATCCACATTCATAAAACCCTTACTACTATATCAAACATAAGTTAAGTAAATCATAGGCACTAGTTTATCAAATCCATGTTTCCACACTTCTGCAGTAGATCTCTAAACACAGAGCCCCATGATTTCCTGATGTCAATAAACTGGTAATGCACACAGGCTTTCTAATAAACAGAGTCTGTTTTTTCAGGAAGTAATTTGCTGTATTTCAGGGGAGAACAGCAGAGAAAAGAATCCTTATAAAACTTAAGCTGAATTTACCCAAGTGATGAATTACTTAACTGAAGGAAACACAACAGTTTGATGCTGTCAATTCTTATCTGGAGGTTGACATAAAGAGAAAAAGAAATTAAAAATTTGTTGCAATCACTAACTAGTGATTTTGTCACTGATCTGAAAAAGAAGCTCCTCATGGGAGGTTCCAGAGGTTTAAGTACACATATAAGTCACAGGAGATTGAATGCAGCTATGCTTGACAGGGGTTTAGGCACTTCAGTAGCTAGAGTTGTGTAAATACCTGGAATGGAAAGATGTAGTATCATGCTGGGTAAGAGACTGCATAGAATTATGCCAGTCTTTCAGCTCAGAAACAACCATGAGGGACAAAAAAATTGTTGTCTGTACTTTCTTAGCATATTATTCAAAATTCATTCAAAGAAACAGAAGTCCTTCTAGTGATTTGTGTAAGCTTCCTTCACGTGAATGGTGTTTCTGTGGTATTTTCTTCTCCTGTTTGCTTTGGCTTTCCTTCATGACTGAACTCCCTGATGTGGTCTTGTTTCTCACAGTCAGTATGTGCTGCTGGTCCCGACAGTGGTGCGGAGCGACTCTCCACAAATGGCTTGTGTGCAGTTCCACAGCCTCAATGAACCTCTGTCCCTAAGTGCTGTCCTGGAATATGGCAGTGTCCAGACGACTCTCTTTGAGGATTCTGTGGCAAAGAATGATTTCTTCAAGTGCTATGAGTTCAAGGTATTTTCTCTTTAGATACTCCTAAAGAAGGTGTATAAGCTGAAATAATTCTAAGTGTAACTCTCCTCGTCACTGAGGGAAGCAAGATGAAGAGTCCAGGCATGCAATAGGATGGAAGAAGATAAAATTATGAAAAGACTCACAGTATAGACAGGAAAAAGACATATGGGTTGTCAGAGGGAGCTGGAGGAAGACTTTCCATCTTCATTCAGTGAGTAAATAGAAAAAAGATTTTGCTTGCTATCACAGGTGCATGCTCCCTGTGGGACTGTCACAGTTGTCAAGATGGAGAACCCAGCTGGGATCATTCCCTTTCCTGTCACTCTGCAAGATCTGGGCAGATATGACAAGTCCCAAGGCTAGGTCTTTCAGAATGAAGGAGGAGAAAACACTTCAGAATTTAGCTCTCTGTGTGGGGCAGCCTCCATATGAGCAGGTAGCTACATAAGATGGGGAAAGCTAAGGACAGAGCATAGCTTAAAACTGTAGTATCTGGTGACAGACTATGGGACTTCCATGGTAGAAATTCCCAGAGAATGTCTCACTGGCAAAGATGGGGCTTCTCCTTATTTTGTACAAACTAATTATGACTCACTTGACAGTCAGTTTCTTACTCAATAACCCTGGGCACTGTGCCATCTACCACTTCTATTCTGGTATTTTGTTTTTCCTCAGGTTCCTCCTGCTACTGCTGACCCCCTGGCATTCATTTTCTTCTCTGCCAAAGGCACCACAGTCAACTTAGCTGAGAGAAGATCAGTGGCAATTCAAAATGTGGATAATATTGTCTTCATCCAGACAGACAAACCCATCTACAAGCCAGGGCAAAAAGGTGACTGAGGAGTTTGTCAGATAGTGAACTAGGCAACTGAATGCAAGGGTGGGTCCAAAATGGCAAGGGCTTCCTCCTGTGGAGGAAAGGACCATAGACTGAAATGTCCACGGTACACTGAAATGCAATCCTTCAGATAGCATTTAATTTTCATCCAAAGTTGTGTCCATCAAAAGTCATTGAAAAACTGAACCTATACACGTAATTTCAACATATTAGTAGAGCTCATTTCTCTTACTGAGTTAATTGCATTATGGAATCTTGAGTTCTGGAAGGTTTACAAAAGTGTCCTTAAAAATACAGAAAATAATTAAGCTTGGAATTCATAAAATTTGTATAAAAATAAAGTCATCATGTAATTTCTTGTCAACAGCTCTTTCTGATTAACTGCCAATTTAATTCACGGTGCTGATTCCATCATGACACTTAAATGACAGGACTAGCTGAGGTATAGTTAGCATGATCACAGGGTTTACACTTAGAATAAAGATTAAGTCTTGCTTCTCTTTGATTTTTTCAACGAATTAGTTTGTATAAACAGTTTTTATAGGAAATGCTCCAAAGAACTGAGCTCTTCAAGAAGAATAAAAGGCAGTACAAAGTATTTGTATTTACTATAGACCCACCAGTCCCATTGGGTCAGCATTGAGATATTTCAGCTGACGAGTTTAGTTTGGTTTTGTTTTTCACTGGTTAAGATAACCAAATTCTTTCTAGTTCTCTGGGGACACCCTAGTTCTCCTTAAAAGCCTGGGCAAGATTTGTTGTATGTTGGAAGTGATTTACAAATGCTACAGTGAATGATCCTTTTTTGACCTGTCTTTTTCAGTGTTGATTCGTGTGGTGTCTTTGGACAGCCAGTTCAGACCTGTTCAGGAGACAGTAAGTATGAGAGAGAGTCAAGATTGTTCAAGCACCCTCTTGGGGTATCTGTTCTATGAGACTTTCTCAATTAGAAACTGAATTTAAAAGACCTGGTGGTTTTGGAGAACTGCTCTAATGCCTTAACTTTACACTCCATCCCATCCCTGACTTTATAGAATGCAAATGCTCTGAAAACACTCCCACAGTGCTCATATTTTGTAGTCACTTCATTTCATCTGCCCCAGATATGCAGAAAGAGACTTGGCATTTTTGTAGAAAAGATAAATTCACAAACAGATTATTTCCTTAAACTACCAATTTAATTACAGACAGTATTATCAAATTGCTTTCTTGGCCCAGTTTTCTGTACCTGAGAAAGTTGTTCACAACCTTCTTTATGTTCCAGTATGATTCAGTCTCCCTGGTTAATTTCTTGATGTTTTGATAATTTTTTTCTTTTTTTCTTTCTCTTCTTTCCTCCTCCAGTATCCTCGAATCACCATTGAGGTAAGAGATGCAACATGCCATTGAAGAACAAGATGCTTTGGAAAGGTCTGTGTGTGCTTCATAATTCCCCATAGTGTCAGCAGCTGACAGACTGAGCTGAGCACACTAGCTAAAGCCAATGGACTTGGGGTTGAAGAGTGGCAGTACCCATGAAGAACAAATCAGCAGAGCTGGAGATGTTAGTCAGAGAAGGCATGGGGCCACAGTAAATGGGCTGGTGAAACACCCTCATTCTCATAGAGGTGAAGGAACATCAACTTTCTGGAACATGATGTTCTGCTGGAGGGTCAAGCTAAAAATGAATCAGTAGCCTATGGCATTTCACATCACTAGCTCTCAAAGCACGTCCTAAGGGAGACTAGCATAATATTCCCATTTTACAAAAGAAGTTAAGCCAAAAATACTTATGCTAGAAGAGCTACAGATAAGCAACCTTAGTCCAAATCATGTAGTTATAACTGGATTAATTCAGATCACCTGGCAGTGTAGATAATTTCCAGCTAAACATAAATTAGGCTTGTTTAATGCACAGATAGATATGGAAAATTAATGACAAGTCAGAGCAAAAGTCATCAGACCAAACTCACATTCACACTGTGATGCACTTAACCTTAAAAGATGACAAGAAACAGAATGATAAAGGCTTTTATATATTTCCTTCCCTTTACTCATCAGGATCCAGAGCAAAACAAAATCTTCCAGTGGCTGGAGGTAGAATCTAAGAATGGAATTATCCAGCTCTCTTTTCCACTAATCTCAGAGCCTATTCTGGGGTCCTACCAAATCACTGCAGAGAAGGAGTCAGGTGAAAAACAGTACCAGTACTTCACGGTGGAGGAATATGGTAAGCAATGACTGGGAACTGTCCTGCACCAGTAATAAGGCGGTCTCTGCCTAAGTCAGATAGGAGCTACTACTGCAGGGTTTAAGTGCTTTGAATTCTACACATCATGCATGAGAAACAAAAACATCTAGAGAACTGGGTGGAGAAAGCGAAGGCAAAAGGGAAAAAGAAACAAATTACAAATCTAATTCTTCCCTGAGCTTGGCAAAAAGTCACTGTATGACTTTCAAAATCATATCACTCAGGCCTTACATTCTCTGACTATTTAGAGGCAAAGTGAATGAGCCAGGCCTGTCCTCTTTTGTGGAAGACATCACTGTATGAAGAGCACTAGGATAAAATACTAGTAGAAATATGAAGATATTATTTATTAGACAAATTAAATGATAGATAGCATATTGTTACAGAGGGAGGCTGGATATCCAATAGAAGTGCAAGATGGAAAACAGTGGGTAGTGGAAGTGCTAAAGCTCTCATAGGGATCTTCCTATGGTCTGGAAGAGACCATATAAATGGAGTTGCTAAACTCATTTTGATTTTACAAGTTTTCTCATCCTACAGTGGCAAATTCTCCTTAGTAGTCCCCAGAGGAGGCTTGGGTGACTCTCAAATTTTTGCTTTTTTTGTGAGGGCAGTAAAGCACCTTTCCTTACCCTCCAGAGCTTACCCTCCAGAGGTCTTTCATGCCTCCCAGCCTCAGGTCTACAGATGAACAAGAAAAAGCATTTTCCAACTATGTTGTTATTATTGCTGGTGACCTAGAACAAAAGATAAGTTTAAAAGAGGAAGTGACAGTGACCTGTTTGATTTTACTATTTCACTTAATTTCACTTGATTTTACTATTTCACCGTTTCATTAAGCAACAATTTGTTGCTTAATCTCATTCAATGGGGATAGATGGCACAGTAACCTCTCCAATGCTTACCCAGTTTTAGACATTGACATCCCAGTCCCTTGAAGTTCTCTGGAAGTAAGAGTATAGTGAATTAAAACGTTTTATCACAGTTCTTACTGTAGTTGTTGTCATCATCGATACGTTTATAATTGCAATTTAAGGAAGTTAGTAATCCAAAAGTTATATTTTTCCCCAGCAATAGCTTGTTTCCAGATAGACTTTTCTCTGAACTGTTTTCTCTCCCTTGTTGCTGAAAATGCCTTTGCCAACTGGTATTTGGGGTTTTTGTTTTTGTTCTTTTTTACTGTCTTACACACACACCTGCCTATGGCATGCATCTTCTCATCAGTCATATTCATATTGCATTCCCCAGTGCTGCCAAAATTTGAAGTGACAGCCAGTGTGCCAACAAGGATCTCTTTCTTTGATGAAGAAATCAGGGTGAATGTTTGTGCTTCGTAAGTATCACAGCTGAGAACACCACCTTTGTGCAAAAGAAGCACAGGGTAGAGGATGGCGTGCCTTGCTGGGAAGCAGGGACCCTGCTGCTGATTCAGAGAATGGATTTGAGTGATTTCTATAGCTATGACTTCCATGACCCTACATAGCAGAATTAGAACTGGGAGAACATTACAGCAGTTTTAAGATGTCAAGCACTACAACCTAGCTGTTGTTTTTTATTATTACAGAAAAGGAGAGAAATAGTACAGGAGAGTCTATCCCTAAGATTCCTGTGACACTGCCAAAGGGCAGAATGGCATGAACCAAAGGGGTGAATAGGGATCTTTACATCCTGCTTTACATAAGGTGTTAACAAGAAAAAGCAAGCATCAGGGAGTATTATCCCAGCCCTGAGCCCAGCACCACTCTCCAGCTCCAGGCTTTCAAGAACAACTATACCAAGACAAAGGTAAAGCAGGCTTTTTAGACTAAAACTAGTCCAAGGTAATTCCCAGCTGCTTTTCTGTGTGTTCTCTAGGTGCTCCTGAAGGGTTTAGAGTCTGCATTGCTCTGGAATCTTTGCAGGTTTCATAGTAAGTCCAAATGATTGTCTCATCTTCTCCTAGGTACACTTATGGACAGCCAGTGCAAGGGAATGCCCAAATCAACGTGTGTCAGCAGCGCTTTTATAGTCCACGATGTAAGAAACAGAAGGAAGAAAATTGCCAAGCTGTCACTGGATTGGTATGATACTGGGCAGAACCTTTCTTTCCCATCAATATTTACTATCCAGTATGTAGCACATTGTTTGGTGACTTCATTCATTTCCTGGGGAGCAACATAGAGATGATCCCAGAGGCATGTTTTTTCTCACTCTCACAGGCAATTCTGAAAGACCATGAAGATAGTTTTTACTGGTGACCTTATTAGAAGACTGTTTTTTCCCTTTGAAACAGTCAATAGGAAGGAGGGAAGCTTATGAAACTATAGAATCGTCATTATTGCTGGAATGTTTAAGCTGTCATCTTACCAAGAGTAAACATCAGAACTGTACTGGTAGTCTTTGAGGACATATAATGTTAAACTAATGATATCACCACTAGATAAAACTCAAAGTGTTAAACTAATGATATCCCCACTAGATAAAACTCACAGTGCTTTTGTCTTAGAGCTCAGTCACTATGCAGCATGGGTTTGAGAAGGGCTGTGAGCAGAGAAGATATGGGGGAATGAGGAGAGAGGGTTCCAGGTGTAAGGGTAAGCGATGTTGAAACAATGAGCTGGGAAGGGAGCCAGGGAGTGAGAAGTGTAAGATAGGAGGGGTAGGAGGAAGTGAGTAGGAAGCTGGAGCTGAAGATGTTAGTAGGGACATGAAGCTCTTCAGAGGCTCAGCAATACGCATGCAGGAGCAATTTTCAAAAGTTTAGAAAAACAGGCTTCTCCCTTTGTGCTTCTTTTTCAGCTAGGAAAGGATGGCTGCCTCAGTACTGTCGTCTCTGTCAAAACATTCCAGCTGTACCGCAGCTATGAAAGGATGTATACCAGCCTTCAAGTAGAAAGCATTGTCACTGAAAATGGGACAGGTAACACCAAGTGGACTTTGGGAGTGGATGATTAAAGCTAACAGGTGGTACTTTCTGAGAGGAATCTCCTGGATCCTGAACTGTGCCAACAACCAAGCAGCGATCACAAATTTCTACATGTAGCTCTCCCTTCAGAGTATCACTTCTACATATAGCTTTTCAAAAGAAATTATTTTCTGCCCATGTCTGATTTTTGTTTTTTCCCATACTGGGTGTGTCTCACAGGAATCCAGTTGAAAGACAAAGACTATGTTTCAGTCCATGAAGAAAATGACAGACTGATGTTCCAAAATATGGATATTTATTACAAGAGGGGAATTCCTTACTATGGTGAGGTGAGTACCTTAGAGGTTAGCTGATATCAAATCTCCCTGAGGTCCAACATGGTGGTCTCTGTGTTGCCCCATTTCTGGCTGTTCCCTAACTCTATGCTAACCACTTGCAGTCACCACGTTGCATAACGGTGCCAACTGCATATTTCTTTCCTTATGTTACATGCTTCTAAGAAAATAACAGAATTATACTTGGAGTGTTAGAGTCTCTCTTCTGGCGTAGTTAGAGAATGCCTGAAAAGTGGGTGAACAAAAGGTCATATGGGTGGGAAAGAAGAAGCTGCAACAAACTACTTCAGCAACAGCTGGGCCTAAGCTGAAGGTAGATTGTATCCCATGTTGCATCACACAGTCACAGGGATTTTTAATTAAAGCAGTGTAGGTGTTGGAGCACGTTACTTCTTACCAACCTACTCACATAAGATAAAACCAGGCAAATAAATGAGGATAGGCCATACAGCATCATCCTGATATGCAATGGGAACAGAGTGTATGCACACATTCCCAGGATTTGGGAGGTGCTACTGAGTTACCTGTGGCCATGAAGTCATCTGACTACCTTAGTTTTGTTAACCAGTGCCCTCCAAAGAATGTGCACTCTGGAGCTCTGGAGACCTTCTGTTTCTATTTTCTCAAGGAGGGAGAACATGAGGAAAGAATTTAATCCATCATCACTCAGTAGTTTTTAGCTTACGTGATGAATCACTTAACTACTGGGAGGACTTTTCATTAAAATAATCTTTTATATAAGATTACGTGTATTAACAGTTTCTTCTTCCTCTGTGATGTATAGTTTGTCCTTGCACTGAGGGAAATTGCATGTCTTTGCCTGTCAAAGTAATCCTGCTCTTTCAAAATACTGAGGAGAATTTTTGTCTTAGATACATTTCATTCTTGATTTCTACACCTGGCAATTGTCCTCAATGCTTAAGGTCAGCAGTGCATTTCTTGTTCTTTCTGTTTTGTTTTTTTCTGAATCCATTTTGTGTTCTTATTGTTCAGATCAGTGTGACAAGTGCAGACAATAAGCCTGTTGCTGACAAGGTTGTTCTGCTGGAGCTCAATGGTGAATACCTGGCCAACTATACCACTGACAAGAATGGCATTGCTGCCTTTTCCATCAACACATCCGACTTCTTTGATCCCAGTTTAAATTTGAGAGTAAGTAAATACAGGCTTCAATCTGATTCCAGAAAATAAAACTTCACTGGAGGGAGGAATCAGAAGCAATAAGTGGGTGCTGGTAAGATTGTTTCAGGTGAAGAAAGTAGGCAGTCATGTTCCAATGCTTGAAACAATTGCAAACTAATGTGAGAAGGCATCTGTGCCTGAGGAGTGGCAAACTGCCCCTGAGGAGTGTATGGGCTACAGTGATCTTCAGCACCTCCCTGTTTTTCCCTCTGCTAAGAATCCCTTTCTGCAGCTATCTTCCTTAATTCTTTGTGATAGGGCACCTGCCTCACAGACTGCCCTGGCTTCCCCATCCAGCTGGGATGCACTCTAGTCTCTTGCTGCTGCCTGCTTCCCTGCATTTCTGCCTACAGACACTCATGCCTCTTACCATCACATTATCTTCTTGTGTTCTCATGCCTTTGCTCTGGTGTGATGGGAAGGGGTGAGAAAAAGAAGGCTGTTTGAGAACAATGCCATTCGAACTAACATTAAGTCCTAGCATCTTATATAAACTGTCCTAATCCTGCAAGAATCTGAACTAACCTCCAGATCACAGTGTGCAGTAAGTGTCTGGAAACAGTAATATGTCCAAAATTTCCCCCACTTTGGACTGGTGAAGCAAAAAAATCTTCACACCAGCTCTTGCTCTTAGTTTAGATAGCTTCCTGAATCAGCTTTCCAACACAGAAATTTAGAGGGAAGATGCCTTTGCCTCTCAGCTGCCTGCCTTTTTTTTTAGTATTCCACCTTGTTGATTCCCTGTGTATGACTTGTCCTTCATAGGTCAAGCAGGCACCAGATGACTGTGCAGACTTCTTCATCTGGAATAATGATAAGGATCCCCAAGTGTTATTCTCTGTCCAGCGTTTCTACTCACGGACCAACAGCTTTGTGAAAATTGAACCAGTGCAGGAGAAGCTCAGCTGTGGCCAGAAGAGAACGATCAAGATTCACTATGTCCTGAACACAGAGGGCTACAGGAATGCCAGGCACACAAACTTCTACTATTTGGTAAGTGCTACCTTGATTACCAAAACGTCTCCTTTTTTTTGCCTTCTCCTGAACACAGTATTAGGCAGAAATCTCCAGGCCAGGCAATGGCTATAGATTACAGCTCAACTTGGTGGTCTTTGAAGCCTCTCAGAACACTACTTAAAATGAATTATTTCATGGGGGAAGGCAGGAGAGGCTTTTGGTCCTGTCTCATGAGTTTTTTCTATGCTCAGGTGATGACAAAAGGAAAAATTACTCTCAGTGGCCAGAAGGAAGTCAGCATCTCTGATGGTAAGTTCTAGACCATATTACTACTTATACTAGAGAGCATTGTTCTGAGCACCAGAACAGTAATAATTTTTGTAACAACAGATGAAAGCAGAGAAAAGCAGCTAAATCAGCTAAATTAAGTACTAGTTCCTAAACCACATGACCTGATACAGTATAAATTTCTTTTGCCAGTCTCCATATGATCACCAAATTGATCTTGTTGCTCCAAAGATGAAACCTCTGTCATGCTCAAACACCAAGGAATATAACTTTCGTCTGTTTGATTTCTTGCTGAGGAGTATTTACAGTCTCACAGTTACTCCACGATATCCAAGACTGCGCCAATTAGAAGACTAAAACTTTTTGAAGTTTGAAATAATAAGTGCTCCATCTGACAGGAATATTTAGCAATTAACTTCCTGTTATTCACTACACTTTCATAAGTCTCCAAATAGCCACCAGTGACAACAATTCTACCACTCACAGCAAAGTGAACTTCATTCTTTCATCATTAAAAATATATTTTCTTGCCAAATTTAGTCTAGTTACAGTGTTTAGTAGGTGGCTTAAGTAAGTCTCACTCCACATGTAAGAATGTTTAGTATTTACCATTTTTGGTCTTTCTCTGGGCATTTAGGCAGTATGACTGCACAGTATAGGTTTTCCTATGGTTTAGGGAAAGGCATCCCATCCATCAAAAGGCAGCTATGTCACGTGATTTTTCCCTTCAAGAAATAATCTTGAAGCCATGTGTTTTTTCAATATTACTGGGGGCTAACACTACTTTGTGTAATAGTGTGTGACTCACCAAAACTTATGTGAAAGCTTAATTTCTGTCCCTGAATTTCTGTCCCTGCCCAAGGAGTTGACATGCATGTAGATAAGAACTTCATATTTCTTAGAGAACTCTCCCTTAGGTCAGCAGATTCGTCTATCTCCTCTGGTGTAGGAGGTTCCAGATCTGAGACACAAAGGAAATGTTATGCTTTTCTCTTTGCAATCATGCACAGATTTTCCTGCCCACTCTCTACTCATCTCAGATCCTTCTCTGCAAAGCTTCCTCCTCTCAGCATTCTCCAGTTTAGATCTCCTGTGTTGATGATGGAAGATGTTCCTCAGCCACTGAGAGATGAATAACCAACTTTCCAGTTTTCAAATGTGCTCATAGGTTATGCATATATATGTGGTCCTTCCACCAAAGCTAAGGTTTTCCTAATCTCTTTTGTTGGCTCTTCCCTGTTGTCTGTTACTTTCACAGCTCCAAGAGGTACATTCTCCATCACACTAAATGTCACTGAGAACCTTGCCCCCAGCGCCAGGCTCTTGCTGTACACGGTACATCCTCATGGGGAGATAGTGGCTGACAGCTCTTGGATACAGAGTGATGTATGCTTCAAAAACAAGGTGAAAACATTTGCTTTCTTATCAAGATCTATATCAACTGGCTCTTTGCTGAGAGAACAGCTAAGGAATGACTTCATCAAGGGCTCTGCACTAGGGATGGCCTTTAAGAATGGAAAAGGTACAGATGTACCTGGGAACATGAGGAACTGTCCCTGAAATTGATATGTATGGTAGGACTCAAACAAAGTTCTCGATGAAGTGTGGAGATGGAGGTAACTAGAGGACTATAGACATTGTGGGTTTTTACAGAAGTATTTGGAAGATCCATCTGGAAGTAGGATGTTGTCCCCACAGAGGACAGAGAGAGTGCAGGTGAAAGCTGAGGTTTACATGTATGTGCCAAGATGATTCTCTTTAATTTCTGTATGATTGTCTTGGATTTATTAATTTTCAGCTCCAGCTCGAGTTCTCTGAGAAACAAGGTCTCCCAGGCTCTAAAGTCAATCTCCATCTTGAAGCTGCTGCCAACTCCTACTGTGCCCTGCAAGCTGTAGATAAGAGTGTCTTTCTTCTTCAGCCTGAGCGACAGTTATCTGCTGAAAGTGTAAGCCACATCACCAGTTCTGTGTTCTTTTGACGTAGGGGCATCCAGAATGACACTCCAGTTCCCAACTGTGATCTCTCTGCTGTTGCCTCTGGTTTTGTTTGTCCCTTGGAAACACACAGCTCAATGATTAAAGACAGGTCTATGGCAGTTGTTTGCTTCAAAGTCAAAAACTGGTAGTGGAACACTTACTTTTGGAAAGCATAACAGTGTAACACATGTCCTGAGAACATGGATAATGTAAATGCTTGAATGCATAGTTCCTCCCTGGGGGGTGAATATGTCAAAATTGCATTTTATAACTCAAATAGGCCTTGAACCCAGAACAAAAGCTGTATGTCAGCTAGTATCTTACTAGACTCCAGTCCCCTGTCTCCTTAACTCGGGAATATATCTCCGCTTTTTGCTCAAGTTCACCCCACAACAAAGTCATTGCAGCTCAGAAGGAGGAAGGTAGAGTCCAGTCTGTCTTGTATACCACCAGCTGAATTGCTTGATGATTTATAAGTAGGCATCACTAGGCAAACCCACCATAGTCTATGGGTTTGCGCAAGGGCCACTATAAACTTTGAATATATGTAATTTTGAACCTCTCTGGGACTTTTCTTGTGTTTACACTAGTTCTTCTCCTCTTCCAGGTGTACTACTATCTTCCTGTGGGAAATTTATATGGCTACTACTACAATGGGCTCAACCTGGAAGATGTCGAGTCAATGGGGTGTACTCCAGTCAAAACTGCATTTTATGATGGCTTGTACTATGAACCTGTGAATGTCAGTCGTGATGGCGATGTCTACAGGGTTTTCAGGGTATGTGCTCTGTGTGGTTCTGAAAGTGGAACGTATTCTAGAACTCGTGCATATTAGCATTAAACTTTCTCACGTGGTAGTTTTTACTGGTAAGAGAAGGCAGATGATCAATACCCTGAAGTCTCTAGTCACCAAGTTTTGGCTTTCTCACTCCCACCTCTTACTCAGGAAGACTGAGAATCACTATTAGATATGTTCGCTGGGATCCTGCCCATGCTTCCGTAGACGTTTCCTAAGCAGGATGATGGTCTTGGCTAATGACCACAAGCATTCCTAGTAAAGATGTTTCTGTGACGCTGGCCACTTGTTTCCTGTGATACTTGCCCCCACTCCAGCTGTCCCCATGACTTCAGGGCTAACATGTGCTAACTGCTCTTCACAGAACACAAGGTGTCACTGCTCCATGAGAAAGCGATAGGGGTTGGGGAGGAGGAGGTGTAACATTCAGGCTTGAAAGGGTGGGATATAAGGAGGAAGGAGAGAGATGGGTACAATAACCCAGGTGCAAAAAGTAGTATGCTTTGGCAGCTAGTGCGTCCCCTGAGTGTCATGACTGATTCTTTTCCATTCAGGATATGGGCCTGAAGGTTTTCACCAACTCTGTGCTACGGAAGCCAATTTTGTGCAATGAAGACAGATCAGTTACGGAAGATTACCCTTCCTATTTTGGAGGTGGTGGTGGTGCCCTGGCGAGTAGTTATAGTGAAGGTAAAACAAAGTTCATACTGTACCTCCACTTCCAGTCTGCCTGGCCTTCAAAATTTCTGCCTGTATAACATAACAGCCAGCATGTTGTGGGGTTTTTTTGGGACTAGATCTACATGTACCAGTTGCACCCTGTAGTATCTATCTGACAGTCATTGCAGTAAAGTCAGTTCTCTTTTACTTAGGTCCAGGTTGCATATAGAAAAGAAAGGGAATAGCAGGG
Organism: Florisuga fusca; assembly: GCA_038090715.1. NCBI lineage: Eukaryota > Metazoa > Chordata > Aves > Apodiformes > Trochilidae > Florisuga > Florisuga fusca. The sequence goes on along the minus strand of JAAWXA010000004.1, from coordinate 55,790,668 downwards.
AATATCCTGCTTCTTTCATAAACTGCTATTAGATTTTCAGGAGTTTTCTAGTTAGAAACTTTCATCAAATCACAGTTCAATTAAATTTTTAAAAAGAAACGCCAATACGGAATAACAATAGCAATTCCCTGCGTCAAGAATTCACAGAGCACTTTGGATACTTAGCAAATATCTCCAAAGCCTTTGTAGATCAGTGTTTGATTATCTTTCTCCAAGGTAGCAGTCATAGGATTCAACAAAAGAAATTGCTGTTCACCACTAGGACAAAATTCTTCCCTGTGTGAATTGTGCTACACTAGAAGAGGTTCTCTAGGAGTTTTTGGAATTATCATCATCATTGCAAGTTTTCAAAACTGAGGAAAGGAACCTTGAGCAATACCATCTGACTTTGAAGTTAGTCCTACTTCAAGGACCTTGGACCAGAGGTTCCCCGCATCCAAGATATTTTCCCATGACTCTATTACTCTACTTCCAGCAAAATCAAAATGTGTTGTTATTTCCATAATATGGCTAGGAATCTGAGGTACTGCCATGCTAAATGAATTGTTGGACATCACAGTTGAATCCGTTGCAAAACTGGGGAAAGGATCATGGTACAAAGAAGCATATGAATCAGACCTGTAATTTGACTATATGAACAAAAGTAGTTTTCCAACAGAATGGGTATTCAGCTGCATTTTAAACTATTGAACAGGGTAAAAAGGACTGAGTTATTTGGGAAGCTTGTAAGCCATTATAACCTCTGGTGATAGCACTGTCTACCGTTACCCACTGGCAAATCAAAGAGAGCTAGTGATAGAGGACAGGGAACTTGCCTTTGTAACTGTAGGATGAGACCTTTCAATATGAAATAAAGTATCTTCTCAAATAGCTAAATTTTGTAGTATTTTATGAGAAAAGGTAATAGGTAAGAAATGATTTCTTCTCATACACTAAATCTCTTAGAATTTTCCATTTTTATGTGAAAAAGAATGGAAAAATATTGAAATGGAATACCTAGTGTTCATTTATTGTGTTGAGCATGCCTGACAGCAGTTCAGATTCTTCTGGCATGACCTCTCTAACATTATACTTTAACCATACACGACCTTCTAGCACGGGTTACTGGTGGGCGTGGTGGTACCACAGTTCGGAAATTCTTCCCTGAGACCTGGATTTGGGATCTGGTTCACACAAAGTGAGTATTTTTATCTTCACTTCTTATTTCTCATGTGAATTTTGGTATTGGTACATGTTGCTGAAATGAATTCTGGGGAGAAGGCATGGAAGTTATGTCTACTTTGTAGGTGCTGGTCTCCTTTTCCCATTTTACTCAATGACCATTGGGGTCCCAGCTTTGTATAAAGTGGCAAACCTACCTGAATACTGAATGGCATCTGCTCAATGCTCTGCACCATTCATCTGGTGGAGAGAAAGAATAAGGGCTAAGACAAAGCAGGAACATGTGTTTAGGAGAGAAGCAGGAGCAAAACTTGGTATTTTCAGTCTTACGTTAATTCAGCAGCAGAAAGCTCAATGATTTTATTTTTCTTTCTAGGCTGTCATAGTATCTTCAATGAGAATATCTCCACCATAACTATGTATCCAGGGGCTGTTTAAGAACATAAATACAAATTTGTTTGTTTAAATCTGTATGTTTGGGCACTATGGAATTTAAACAAATGGTGTTTTTAAAATTTTAAAAGCTGAGTACTCTTTCACATGCTGTTTAATCCTAATTTCCAGCTTTATAATGTGGGGTTTTTTGGTTTTGTTTTTTTTGTTTTAATATAGAGAGGTATCTTGCAGAGAGATGAAAACAGAAGTACTAATTCAAACAAGGAGCCTGTTTTCTAATTTGGCTTGAAAATGCCAAAACTCATTTCTTATTCTGTTTTTCTTACTGTCCGTAGTTCCAGAGGAGAGGCTGATGCCTTTTACACCATTCCTGACTCCATCACAGAATGGAAAGCCAGTGCTTTCTGTGTGCAGGATGATGCTGGGTTTGGCATCTCCTCACCTGTTTCACTGACAGCATTCCAAACATTCTTTGTGGATCTCACTTTGCCATACTCTGTTGTTCGAGGAGAAAAATTTAATTTAATAGCAAATGTCTTCAACTACCTCAACAAATGCATCCAGGTATATCAAATTCCCTTTCCCTTCCTATATGTTTTGTATATTTCACAGAGATTCCAGCATTCACTTTGCGTAATTCATCAGGAATGCAGAAAGAAGTGTTTAACTTTCACTTCAGCCTGACACAATACTCTCTTATCTTCTCTCCCTGGACCCATCCCTGTGTCATAACATTAGGAAAAAGGAGCTGATGATTACCATGTCTGGTCCACAGAAGATAAGAACCTGCTCCTTATCCCTAAATATATATTTTTTTTCCTCAGATAAGTGCAACACTGGCAAATTCAAGTGACTACGAAGCAAAAATCCTCTCACCAGAGGGCAACACAGCACGGGTGTGTGCCAATGAAAGAAAAACCTATATTTGGGCTGTTAGCCCCCTTAACATTGGTAAGTTTATCTCTTCATGACCCTGATATACTCCTGTTTTATCTTTCAATCTCTGTCCCACCCACCCTTTAATGCAGCTTCAATAATCCGCAGGTAGGCATTTCTGCACAGCTCCATTAGTTGCTACACAAGTTTATTACTGGACCTTTGCTAAAGTTCCCTTAGACATACTAAATGAGGAGTGATTTGTTCTGATGTTTTATGGCTTCTGATTTTTGGTACTCCTTTTTCTCTCCAGTTTAGGCAGAACTGTTCTCTTGCACATGTGTGAAATACTGGCAGGATTTCATGTGCCTAGGATGTTCAGATGAGAGTTTCGTACCTAGCCAACTGTATTCAATAAGAATTAAAATTATCTAATAATTTTAGATGGAATTCTGAACAGACAAAGTAGATATTGCTTCTCCCTGATTTTAAAGTTGTGTTAATTCTCACTGACTTTGAGTCAACATTGGCTTAAAAAAGCAGTTACAACAGCTTGCATAAGTGCTCCAAAAAGTTGAGTGCAAAAACCCTTTTAATAAGTGAAGATTCTTCTGAAAATGAAACACAGATGAAATTTTTCTTTAAAAAATTGTTTCTAAAACCAGAATGACTGATTTTCTTCAAACTCACTGAGAAAAATGCAAAGTTATAGTGAGATGATAATTGGATATGCAGCAAAATAACACTGCAGAGCTGAGAAGAAGATTCTGATTCTGATGCTTATGCATTTTGTTCTAAGCAAAAAATTTCTTTGTATTTCCAGTTTGCAATGATTGCACGAGTGAAGTGAGCAATGCCTGCAAAGCTGCTCACTTCGTGGTTGCTCCTCTGTGATGCAGCAGAACTGAGTTGCAACTCAGTGTTGTCCCTCAGTTAACAAATTCCACCTGAAGGAAAGCAGCAGCTGAGCTGTAACTTACAATACTGCCCTAGGCCAGGGAGAACTCAACATAAGGCTAAGAAGAGGTGGAAAATGGTAATGAGTACTTTAAGTTGCTTAGCCAGGCCAGGGCCTCATGCAACTGCTCCTTGGAATGAGCAGACAGAGATGGAGCCTTCATGAAATTTGTTTCTACTAAGCTGCCCTCAGGGAGAATACTCTTCTCAGCAGTCCATCAGCCTTGAAGAGGCAGTGAAAACCAGGGGTAACTGTAGACCTTGAAGATAACTTTCTTTTCTTGGGCTGGTGGTTGGCTTTCCAGGCGAAGTGAAATTCACGATTACTGCTGAGGCCAAACTGGATACTGGAGGTGCAGGAAATGGAACAGCCCAAGAAGAAGAGACAATTCACAGGGACACCCTGATTAAAACCCTACTTGTTGAGGTATGGTAGGAAATATGCATGTGCTTACTGCTTTGTGGAAACTGATTCAATTCCTATAGCTGTGTGTTAGGAGCAGTTACCTGGTGTGAGGAGGCAAGGCAGCTGACACAGATAGAGCTGTGTACAGAAGGTTCCTCCAAGTGAAAAGGAGAGTGTAAATCACAATGATTAGTAGTATTCACTGTCTCCTCCTGTCACTGTCTCCTTCCTAAGACCACAAACATTCATGACCTGTTACTCCACCGATGTCAGTACAGATGTAGCCAGAAGGGGATTACTGTACCTTACCTGTAAATGCCTTTAATCTTTGACTATAATAGTGGGCGACCTTGGAGGAGGGAAGATATAAAAGGAAAAGGATTTACCTGGAATATCATAAAACAGCAACAACAGAGCTGGACAGCATCCTCCTCGGAGGCTGGAAATGTCTATTTTATAACTGCTTTCTAGGATAGAAGTTTCTCTGGGTAAAAGAGAGATAAAACAGTGTTGGGTAAAACAGAATGGGAAGACCATGGATCAAGAGATAGGTGGAGATACTCCACTATTCTAGCAGAGATAGCACAAGACTGGGTACAAGATATGCACTCTCTGGATAGCCACACACTGTTTTGTACTATTAACTTGTTCATGGTTTAATGGTGATGTTCAACACTTTTCTTTCTCTTCCTGATCACTTCCTGCAATCAAAAAGCCTGAAGGTGTTAAAAAAGAATTGACTCAGAGCTCGCTCATCTGTACAAAAGGTATGTTCTTTCCTTCATTTCAGAGAGTTAGGGGAGCTCCTTCACTGGCCTGTAGATATCATCCTACAAAATCGGAGACCCTTCTAGGGGAGGAAAAAAGGTCTCAGGGTCAAGGTGCTGGACTATAATTCAAGATTTTCAGAGAAACTATTGACTCTTTGGACTACTGTCTGCAGCAGTTTCTTCGCCCAGGCTGCAAATCGGAACAGTCACTGTAGTAATGCTTCCAAAGTGAGGACTTCTGGAAAAAATATTATTTTAACAATTCTTCTTGTTATATTTTCTCATCAGGTGTAGTGGCTTCTGAACCAGTCTCTCTCAGCCTGCCAAGGAACATAGTACAGGGATCAGCCAGAGCTTATTTTTCTGTCATCGGTAAGTTTAGCACTTACATTAACAACAGCATTTCTCTTGTGCTGCACCAAGTCCCACCATGTATACATATACAAAACTAACAAAAAGTTAAGGAGTCACTTAATTGTGCTTTTAGAGAAAATATTTCCTACTTTGCAGAATGGCTATGAAAGACAAAAGTTGCTCAGAAATCTCTCGTACTCTACAAAGAGAGGATAAATTGTCAAGTAACTTCAATTTATGTTAGGGTGAGTGTAAGGTGTGCTAATATTATGTAGTACAGCCTCTGTAGCACTGTACCCCATACCTCATTCTCACTTAAAAAAACAACAAAACAAAAAACCCCTCTTGTTACTGTGATTACTCTATACTGGTCATTGCCCTTTGGTTCATAATAAAGTAATGTAAAGCAATGTATAATAAAAACATGTTTGAACTGAACTAACTATTTATATCTTTCATTCTCCAGGAGACATTTTAGGTACAGCCCTGAAGAACATGGAGAGCCTCCTCAATATGCCTTATGGCTGTGGAGAACAGAACATGGCCTTGTTCACACCCAACATCTATGCCCTGGATTATCTAAATAAGACTGGGCAGCTGACTGAAGAAATTAGAGTCAAGGGTACTAGATATTTATCCACAGGTGAGAGTCTTCCAGATTCTTCCATCTAATACTGTGATTGTGTGCATTGCACTCTAAAGCTCTACACTGATCTCTGAATTCTAGCACCACCTCTGTTGCATAGGAGCAGGCACCTCAATGTAGCATGTTGTATTTCCAGAAGCAAAAGCAGATAGAATTTATAGTTGCTTAGATTATTTACCAGGAATATATTACTTAATATTAAATGCAAAAGTCTTAGTGCTTCAGCTGAATAAACAGCAAAACCAGTCCTTTTCATGTTATTAGAAAACATGTTGTCTTTATTGTGTTTTCAGGATACCAGAAACAGCTATCATACAAACACCGAGATGGATCCTACAGCTCTTTTGGGACACAAGATAGGGAAGGGAATGTATGGTAAGTGATGAACCTTTCTATTTCAATAGCACAGGATCTGTAGGCTTTGCAAATTATTGAATATTAAGTGATTTTTATTTTTAATAGTCTACATTGGCATACATTAACATGGATCTCACAGTAAAGGATACGTTAATAAACAGCAGAGAGTTTAACAAAAGGATGGCAGGATGATTGGGGGTTGGAGTACACAGTGCTGAAGTTACTGAGTTTGTTCAACTTGTAGTAGAGGAGAAATAGGCAACCTAGGTAAAGTTTTTTACTACCTAGATGGGAGCAGTATAAAACAAAGACTCAGCCTGTTGTTTGGGTCTCACAGAGTAGGGATAAGAGTTTATTGTTATTCAAGTTGGAGCAGGATAAACTCCAGCTAGGCAGACAGGTAAAAAAAAAAATCTTCCCCAGCAGAATGCTGCATCACAGAGACAAACACACAGAGAGGAGATGAATATCTTTATCCCTGGAGATTTCTCACATGACCAGACAAGAGACTAAGCAAGCTGACTGTGCTTTGAAGATGGCACTAGCTGAACCAGCAGGTTGTTGAACTGGAGATTTCCGGAGGTCCCTTACTGCCTAGTTTATTTCATAATTCTATTAAGATTAGAAAATACTATGATCATTCATCAGACTGTGTCTATGCTTTACAGAGCTCTGAATTAAAGGTTTCAGCACAGTAATGGAGAAACCTCAGGTCACTTTTTAATATCAGGATTTTAGCTAGCTTATTTATTTAAAACTTACAAACACTTGTTTCTTTTAATTCAGAAATAATGGAGTTCATTTTAGGTAATTTTCTGTGCCTATGTGGTCAAGTCATTATCCCTGAAGATATTTAAAAGATGTGTAGATGTGGTATTAGGGATGTGGTTTAGTGGTGGAATTGGCAGTGCTGGGTTAACAGCTGGACTTGATCTTAAGGCCTTTACCAACCAAAATTATTCCATATCCAATTGCTGGTAAATGTTCTGGGTCTCTTCTTACCTGTTTTGTGTTGCTGCTTCACCTGCAGGCTCACCGCCTTTGTGTACAAGTCATTTGCACAAGCCAGACGATACATCTACATTGACAACAATGTCCAGTCTCAAACTTTGATCTGGCTGGCAAGCAAGCAGAAGTCAGATGGGTGCTTTGAAAACAGTGGGTCACATTTCAACAATGCCTTGAAGGTAAATATGGAGACAAGTATAGCCCCAAACTTCCAGTCCTGCCATTGGGATTGATTTGCATCATTTCTGCCAAACACAAGCTTATCGCTACACCCTTATTCTTCTTAGTGCAGTGTCTTGCATGTCTCTCATATACAAGCAGGTCATGGTTCTCATGTCTGATATTGATGATAAGGTAGAAACAAGCAGAACTCAGTCAGAAGTCTCAGGTTTTATTTTTCAGCACTGCATTGCGTGTGCAGCCACAGGCCACAATGTGCATTGCATATGCGCAAAAGCCAATGAAATGCATGAAATAATTTTGGCTTCATCCTGAAAGAACTTGATTTTTCTTGTTTCTGTACACATGGGAAGACAGAAAAAGCTTCTGGTCTCAAACCTACCTGATACCTGAACGATGAATTAATTCATATTTTGTTTCTTTCTAGGATGTTTGTACTGACCATTTCTTTGTTTATGGTTTCTTCAGGGTGGAGAAAAAGGGGAATACTCACTCACAGCCTACATTGTGGCAGCATTGCTGGAGGCTGGACACCATGTTGAGGCAGGTATCTGATGCTGTTATAGTTTGCTAGTCTGATCAGCCATATGTCAAACAGTGCACAAGTCATAGTCCATTGTACTCTTCAACAATGTCATAAATACTGATGTGGGACAGTAGGGTCAGCTGAGGAAATCTGTTTCCAGAAGCCTGCAGTTGTCATAAGCATTTTTAAATTGGCAAATGGCTATTAACACCCATCTGGGATAGCCTGTGTCATCATGAAGTCTCACCACACTTCACATAGCTCTGTAAAAATTATCCAAATTTTAGAGCTAAAGCAACCAAGGGACAAAGTATTTAGCTGCCTAAGGTCATCCTGCAAGTCAGGAAAAGAAACAGTGCTCTGTTCATCCAGCCATGCTGCCTTTAAATATATGCAGAAAGAAGGCAGCACCACCGGAAGGGCATTTTTTACAGGATACACACTGAAGACCTTTAAAAATCCCATGTTTCGTGTATATTTTTAACATGAAGAGTCAGTGGTAACAGCTTAAGCAGTGATGGACATATTTAGGAGAAGATGAGATACAAATCCAAGTACCTGAAAACCCTACTATGTTCTGCATTACTAGGATCCTGTGGTTCAGAATGGCATGAAATGTTTGGAAACTGCATTTGGCAATGGAGTCCATGACCTGTACAGCCAGGCCCTCTTTGCCTATGCTTATCGCTTAACTGACAAAGAGAGAAGATGCCAGTTCTTCCTTGAGAAGCTGGACAAAACAGCTAACAGAGATGGTGAGTGCATTATGGTCATGAAACTGGCAAAGCAGCTGATGGAATGGCTTGTGGTATGAAGTAAGCTGTTCTGATGTACAGTTTTCTCATCCATGCTGTTCCTTTCACATTTCATGCCTGCTATGCTACTGAATTTATCTCTATGAATTTCTCTGTCTGTCTCTTTTGATTCTAAACTCTGGCCCAATTTTCCTAGAAGTATGAAATACTATAGCTTGTCAGAGACCCTTTGAAGTCTCCAGTCCAAGGTAGTGGAAGATTCCACCTCATTTTCCCCTTAGCCTTCTCTTCTACAGGCTGAACTAGCCCAGGTCCACTGATCATGTCATGTGCTCCAGTCTGTGATTGCCTTAGCATCCTTCTGCTGCAGTGCCTTCTCTTCAACACCACTTTGACATATGCATGCCCTTTTTTGTTAATTCCCTTTCCATCTCCTCCTGTTTTCTTTTCCATCCTGGAACTAAAACTTATCCTATTCAGGACACTGAGGGATAAAAATCTTTGGGGTGATGGGAGAGAGGGTATTTTATGCCTATCCCCCATGTGATACTACAGTGAAGTAACCAGAAAATATTTTTTCCATGCTTTTTATGTCTTATTTTTCTGTTTTCAGGAGGTTCAGTTCATTGGCAGAGAGAAAATAAGCCACCAGCAGAAGGTTTCCCTGCCTTCTATTCCCGTGCCCCTTCTGCTGAAATTGAAACGACAAGTTACGTGCTCTTGACTTTGCTCAAGAAAGACAAACTCACTCCAGGAGACTTATCCTACACTTCTCGCATTGTGCAGTGGCTTGTCAAACAACAGAATCCATATGGTGGTTTCTCTTCCAGCCAGGTAACAACTGGGTGTGGTAAAAAGAAAGCTTCTAGGAGCCATCCAGTCTGCAAGCTGGATCTCAGCAGTATGACATATCTTCCTTATTACATATTGATACGAACAATCTTTGAAAAATGATGCTTGCATAAATCTCCTTGTCAGGACATATCAAGCTCTTCATGGGTAGCTTCCTACATATATCAATTTTAGGAACTGGAAATTTACCTGAGTTTCAAATTAGCAGTAGACAGAAGGCATGATTGACACAGCGTTATCCCAGGTTTTCTGGGATAATTCAAATCTATTACCCCAGTACTACTATCTTGCCTCCTTAGCCCATTACAAAGTCCCCTTCCCCCCCAACCCTGGCTACTCATTGACAAGCAGTGAAAAAGCATTAAGGAAATGGGTGCTGTGTTAACCTATTGCACCATTCTAGAATGGGTATCTGTCTAATTAGGGATCATGTTGATCTTTTCAGGACACTGTTGTTGCTCTCCAAGCTTTAGCCCAGTATGGATATCTCATCTTCTCTAAGAAAAATAATAACACAGTAAAAGTCAACTTCCTGGAGTCCCCGAGTAAGACTTTCCAGGTGAATGACAAGAACCGCTTCTTACTGCAGCAGGCTTCCTTACCACCTATTCCAGGGAATTACAGTGTGGAAGTGAATGGCACTGGCTGTGTCTATCTGCAGGTAAGCAAGCTGGAAACTCAGCATCACCTCTCTGAGAACTAAGCAGGGCATCCTCCCTACCTCATCCTCCTCCATACCTTATGCCAAAGCCACAGAAGTCTGTAAGTGTGCAACCATCTCACACTTCCCATCTGTTTTAGACCACCCTGAGATACAATGTCCATTTGCCAAATAAATCTGCAGGATTTTCTCTCTCTGTGCGGCCAGGCAACGTATCCTGTACAAGCAACTTCCCACCAAAGTTTGACCTTGTTCTCTCTGCCAGGTAACTTCCTCTTATTGACTACCCTTATTTACCTACCCTCTTGCATTCACAGTTTGGTAAAACATCCAAGGCAGGCTTTAAGTACAGGCAGTTAACTGCTACTGTGCAGCTGCAGGAAGACTACCAGGATCATTGGGAGCTGAAAGCATTTCACTGGTCTCTTTTCCATTTGCAGATTAAACTAATAGAACTTTTCTCATTTTAGTTACACAGGAGACCGCAATGTCTCCAACATGGCTATTATTGATGTGAAGATGCTCTCGGGTTTTGTTCCTGTAGGATCTTCCCTAAAAAAGGTAAAGAATGGGATCAAAGTAAATTGTAAACCCTGAAAATACAGCGAGTTGATAAAAATTGTCTCTAATTAGCAAACTGGAGCCTCACTGGAGTTCTGTGAACTCCCTGTCCATAGCCTTCTGTCACACACTCTGTGTGTCAGACCGGCAGCTGTTTATCTGTTGAAGATAAATCTTAGAAGTTGACAAATCTGATAGCACAGCAGAGGTGAGACTGCTGAAGCTTCCTGTCCCCATGTCTAGCCAAAAGCAAGGCTGAACATGTATTCCCAGTAGGCAGACACTATACATATACACAGACATATACACATCTGTACATATGCAAATATATAGATGTGTACATGGCTGGCCACACAGACCAGCAGGAACAGAAAGAACAGCACTTACACTTAGCCTGTTCCCTTTTCTGGATGATCAGACTGAAATCTCATTTGTGGAAATGAAAGGTTATATATATACATATGTATATAGACCATAGAATATCAGGTTGGAAGGGACCTCAAGGATCATCTTGTCCAGCCCCTCCAATATTATTATTTATATGATATGCCTCAGCACCCAGTCAAACTGAGACTTAAAACTTTTCAGAGTGGGGGAATCTACCACTTTCCCCGGAAGACCATTCCAATGTCTGACTCTCTTCATAGTGAAAATTTTTCCTCTTGTGTTAAGTCAGTATATCCCCAGGAGATAGACAGGCAGATAACTTAGACACACACACACATATACATGCAAGTGCACACACAACTCGGAACCCTCTTGCGGCTGAGCTCAGATAGTCAGTCTGCCCAGCATCTGCCTGGGATCCTTGTTCTGTCCAGTTGCTGGCACCTGGATGTATGCACCCTCAAGGCTACAGCCCCACTCTAGTGGCTGGAATTGAGCACCCACTCATGTGCATAGTGGGTACCTCCAATAAATAGCCCTCAAAATGCAGTCTGCAGCAGCTGAGCTTGCATACCCTGATATTCCAGTTGTCTCACACAGACAAATACATGCACACAAACACACACACACCAAATGAGCCTCCCCTAGCTAGTTCAGCCCAATGGCCTGACCAATATCTGCTCCCAAGGCCTTACAGTCTCTCCAGAAACAGTCTTGGACCTCCTGGTCCCTCCTGTAGCCAACTGAAATCCTCTGGTATCTTCAATATTTGACCCAGACTCATACCTGGCTCATATCTGGTGGCTGTCGAGCCATTTAACTTACTCACCAGCTACTTCAGCTTTGTATTTACTAGCAACCTGTTTAGGTGCAGCCAGGCCCCATTATCCTATTTTCTCCTTCCTTTTATCCCATTTTCCCACCCTTTTTCCTCTCCATCAGGCTTTGTCCCTCCCTTTGTTACTTCTGGCTCTTCCCCTCAACATCTTGTTTCTCAGGTGCCAGCATCCCACAGTCAGCCCGTGTCCCTATAGGCAGCATTCCCCTCTAGTCAGTATGGTGATCCAGGGATAGTCACTCCCTGACAATGGGTCTGGTCACGGCCCAGTGGCAGACCTGGGGGAGTCAGGTACCCTGGGAGTACTCTGGTACTTCGCTGAGGCTTTCCCTGCTGCTGTTATTCCTCTGTGGTCTTTTGTGTTTGTGGGGAGGAGGCTTTATTCGCACAACCAAGCAGAACCTATGCGGGTATTGCTTCTCCAGAAATTTGGTCACAGTGATGACAGTTCTGGGACAAACACTTCCAAGCACTTCATTTGAGTTCCTAGTGCAATTTAGGTTTTGCAAACATGCATTATGAATCTTCAATTAGACAAAAAGATGTAATTAAATTCTTTTCATAGGCAGGTGTATGTATAACCATTCAGTATCCAGGGTGTGAATTTCTTTTTTTATTAGAAATGTATGAAATTCGTAACTTTTCTTTAGAAAAAATTTCCATTGAGCTGTTACACTGTTTGGCATCCTGCTCCTCTTTATATGTACTTTGTATATACTTAATATATTTTAGTCATTTCTATGTACTACTCTTTATATGTATGTGGAAGAAATGGCTTGTTTTAACGCATAGAATATTTTATTTTTGTGTATTTTTATAATAATATAATAATATAATATAATAATATAATTTTGTGCTTTTTTTTTTTGTTTGTTTAACTGTACAGTTTTTAAGCTATAGAAAGTGAGTCAGCTTGAGGTGCAGAAACAGTCGTGCAGTTGTGAATCACACTGAAAGGAGAGCACTCGAGTTAATGATAAGTGTAGCACAGAGTACAGCCGAGGAATAAAACTGTTCTTCATTGTGGTTGGCTTGTACTCGCCATGTAATGAAAACGCTCAGTTTGCATTCCTTATTTTGGTCACTAGATGTCATGCGCACAACACCTTACAAATATTTTGCTTTCAAACAGTTAACTTGTAAGTCGTCTTGGCAAGTCTCATATGCTAACATCCCCTATCGTTTGCGTTATTTATAGCTGCAGGGCCAGGATTCTGTTGTGAATCGTGTAGACATTAAGAACAACCACATCCTCTTCTACCTTCAGCAGGTAAGGTTTCTTTTTGGTCTTATTAAATTGGAAGTTAAGAACAGCTAAGAGAACAATGTCATTAGTAGCAGATTATCAATGAACATGTTTTAAAAATGTAAAGGGACTGTAAAGGGACTGTACTCATGCCAACATGCAAAATATAAAAGGATAATGTATTGGAAAGGGATATGTATGTAAAGGGATATGTATTTGTTATTTTTATGAAGGATGCTTTGTGATTAAATAGCATTTCACAAACATAGCTAAATTGCATTCCATACTGCAAAATTTTCCAGTCTTCATAACATTCTTCAGCATCTAAGTGATGCTGCTCATCAGTTCATCTGAGAGTGTTTTACAGGGAGTTAGTATCATCCCTTCCCTTTCAGAGAGATTTGTGTATGAAAAGAATATCTCTCTTATACATTGATGAAATTAAAAAAGGGAACAAGAGAGAAAAAAAGAAAATCAAACACAAGGGATCTTAAAATACAAAGGGAAGAAAAGAGGAAGAAAAATAACTAGAAATAATATCTAGCTCTGAAGCACTACTTTTTAATTATTCGGTCTCCAAGGAACTAATAAGGAAGATTTGAGTATTTGATGTCAGCATTCTGGATTCACATAGAAGCTGAGATGCTGAGATGTCAAAAGTTTACCCCGCAGGGAGACAGTACTGCAGAAAGTTCACCAAAGCCCCTGTCCAGGACTTCATTCCTATAATGAGATCAGCAAGATAAAAACAAGGACAAAGAGAGAAAAGAGCAGTGGCTCAGGCCCAGGCATGCAGAAAACTTGAAGAGCAAGGAGGAAAGTTTGCAACAATTGGCTGCAAGAGTGTGGGATGAGGAGCCAAACCACAAGGGAGGATGGGGATTCCAGTTCAATGTGATTAAAGTGAGAAAAGCAGGACGAAGATTTATAGGGATACCAAAGGTGATTTTGGCTGGGAAAAGGCAAGGAAAGAAACCAAGAGTGGCTTTCAGGGAGAGGATGAATGCTGATGTGCTGCTGTCTCTTAGTGGATATGAAGAAGAGGAAAGGAAATAGCACACAAAAAAACCCCACCCCAAAATAAAAAATCCCAAACATATTTAACAACAACATATTTAACTACAATTATCTGATCTGGCATCAAGTTTACAGTCTGGAGAGAATTGTAGAATGGCACTGTGTCACCCAGTCTGACCCAGAAATGCAACTTTTCAATCTTAGCCTCAAGGATAGACATGAAAAGGAGAAGCCTGATGCATTTTCTTGTTTTGCCATTTCCAGGTCTCCCAGAAGGAAATCAGTTTCTCTTTCAGTGTGGAGCAAAGCCTGCCTGTCTCAGATATCAAACCAGTGCCTGTACATATGTACGATTACTATGAAACAGGTAGGTGACCTCAGTAGGTTGGAACAAAACCTGTAAAATTGAAGTACTGATCTCATCATTTATAAGGTGTAGACAGTGCATTTTCCCTTCCTTTCTGCGTGCAAACTTCTCTCTTCTGCATTTGCTGAGTTTGTTTCTGAGGGGAATCAAAAGAATAGAAAGCTAGAAATTCTGCTGCTTTAGACTGCAAGGCTGCAAAGGGTTTGCAGAAGCATAGGCAGTTTCTGCCTCCCTGTCTCCTCATTTCTTCTTTCATTTCAACATAAAGCAGATTAGAATGTTTTGCGTCAGGAATTGCTATCCTACAAACAGAAAAAAGCATGGTTCTACTGTCTTTCTACAATTTGAACACAATGGTTAAAACCCATAACTCAAAGGTGTTCCTGACAAGCCTGAACTGGCTTCTATTGTATTTTTGCTTTATATTGTCATAGCAGGCTACAGTCAAATAACTGGTCCTTTAGAGGAATTCAAATACTTATGTAGGAATGACAGTCTCACTGAACCCGACAGGAGTTTAAGCATCTAACTAGAAAATCCTTGATCTGGGCTCAAGGAACCAAAATTACATTGGACTTTATTCAGTTGTGGGATTTATATTATCAAACCTATGGCTCAGGTTCCCCCATGCTTTTCTCAAGCTTGGGACAAACTTTGGAAACTGCATCCCACCAAATGAGCAGCAGTATTGAGAGAATTGACCCTAAAGTGAATGTCCTGCCATCTGATCCACATCCTGCATGGTCACAGCAATGATATGTCCCGACAAACATGGCCAGAGGAGTGCCTTTGGCTCTGACTTGCACCTCTGTAATTTGGTATCTTGACAACTGAAAGACTACCACAAAACTATCAAATGTTTTCTGATTCATAATGTGTTAATCACAGGGGCACATGGACTGGGGTCAGAATGATTTCTCAGTCTCATGCACAACATTTTCCTTTTTTTTCCAGATGAATATGCTCTTGCAGAATACAAAACACCTTGCTCCTCAGCTTCAAAATGAAATTGGTTATGTGCCAGAAAAGGTAATGGTTCAAAAGGTATCGAGCAAGCACTTGTACAGGAAGAAGAGGATTACACACTTGGTTGTTTCTGGGAGGGCAACGAAAAGCATGTAGAAGAATGAGAAATACACAAATCCCAAATTGCAGTAGATCAGAATGACCCATTCTGGCCCACATTTCAAAAAAGCTCAAGGTTAGTGTGGATCAGAAACTCCAGACAAAGTGTATTTCCTAACGAGGGAGATACTGTGCAAACGTTAACCCTGAGCATCCATTGCCTTGGAAACTTACAACATAAATTCCTGTGGGGGTTCTGTATAAAGGTAAACTCCCATATCATGTATTCTTGGCCACAAATGCCTCTTGAGAAACACAAGATTAGGAGAATAATCCACTGCTGCCATTTCTGTAGATTTCATTTGGTTTGGTCTTTCCATTTATCCTGAAGGAAGATTCTGAAATTACTTTGATTCTCACAGTTTTCAGTGATTGAACTGAACAATGAACAGATGTTAGAATTCTAGTCACAGAAATACAACTTTCATGCAGTTTTTAAATCTGTTTAGAAAGCAAGTTTTTCTCAGATTAACGTCTCCTATTTTACTGTTCTTTGTAATAAAGCTTCTAATGGACAGTTCTATTTGTCCCAGTGTCTGCTCCTTGTTGTACCTAGAACTGGGTGCTGTAAGGTATTTCACAAGTTAAAAATTCATACCTTGGACAGGTCTATCAATGACAATGAGATCCTGACATCTTGTGACACAGATATGATTGGGTCCTTGGCATATGTGATGGAACCTTTCTATCCAAAGCCTAGCAGTGGGAGAAACTAGACACCTGTAACAGAGAAACTCTTTGAAAAGGGCTCAGGGAGGAAAAATGGATGCAAAGATGCCCTTGGAGGGAGAAAAGGGAGAAGATTTGGAGGCAGTGAGAAATTAAGAGAGCCACAAGGAGTTTATGATGGGGTGGTAAAGTACAAGAAATTCCCTGTTCTGCTCTCTGTATTTAGCAAACAGGTGGAGCAGACAGCCGCACACTGTGTCTATTGTCCCTCACAGTCTGCACTGACCTCACAGGACCCTCATCCTGGGAAAACAACCACATATCCATAATAATTTGACCAGACAGCTGTCAGTTGAGTAATATCACTGAGCTGCTCTTTCTTCAGTCAAGGTGTTAGGCATAGTCCTATTTACAATCTTGGAAGGAACTCGCTCATTTATAATGAAAATTGGTTTCTCAAAGCAGACTGTGTTTCCTACAAACACTTTACTTAACAGCAATGTGCTTGCTGTGAGGCGGACCCAGCTCTTTGTATGCTCTGGGAGTACTGTTCAGTAGGGTGTCAGGTTTGCCCAGAGATGGCTCAAGTGAAACTAATCCTGCTGCACTGAACACAGGCTTAATGCAATCCCAAAAAGATGCAAAAGAAATTTGGAAGCTGTAAAAGAACAGAAATGTTTTGGAAGGGGCCTGTGGAAAACAGCAACTAAAACATCCTGTTCTAAGCAGAACCATGAAGTAGAGATCTATACAGCTCAGAGCTGGAGACAGCTGCAAAGGAAAAATCTCCACTATCTTCCCAGAACCTCAGCACTGGACTGAGGGATGCAAGCTCTGTAAAATGAGGAAAACCACTGAACCGTGTATTGGTATGCATGACCCAGCCAACAGAAGACACCTAGAGCTGCAGGCAGACCTCCTCCAGGAGGTTACCTTAGGAAAGACCCAAGGGGTGGGAGAGAACGAAATGAAGGACATTTTACATGAAAGCTGTAAAAATGTAACCAATCATTCCCAAACAACTTTTTTATGTCTTTCACCAACTTCCACATACTTTCAAAAAAGAACTCTAACGTGATTTAGCAGCATGTATTTCTGCTGCAATAAGACCCCAGAGCCTAAAGAGTGAAAGTCAGTGAAGGCTTACTGAAATCACTTTTCTTGCTGCATCCAGGACAAATATGTGCCACTTGTCCCTGACCAACAAAACCACAATGCTGGGGACTATCTGTGCTGATCTTTCAACTGCATTGTGTGAGTCAGTGTTTTTCTGCAGGGGTTTTCCCCTGTGAGCCACACATTAACAAATGCATACACAAGCATATGTGCAGACATGAGCCTAGGAGTACTGGGTACTATCTAGGATGAGAAATAGTCCAAAGTGTGGCATTTTGTGTCATCTGAAAGTCCGTCCTTTTC
Source organism: Florisuga fusca (assembly GCA_038090715.1). Classification (NCBI taxonomy): domain Eukaryota; kingdom Metazoa; phylum Chordata; class Aves; order Apodiformes; family Trochilidae; genus Florisuga; species Florisuga fusca. Next base: position 55,773,134 of record JAAWXA010000004.1, on the reverse strand, counting down.
TTCTTCGTGGAAATCCATTTCTATTTCCTCACATGTCCTGTGAAGCTGTAGTTGTGCACAATTTGAACTATACTCTGTAGACATGAAGCACATAAAAATAAACTAGTCTACCAAACAATTAAAGATCTCTCCTCACGAGGTCCCAGTACCTGCTGAGTCTCAGCTTTCATCCATTTCCATTCTTCTCCGTGAAGATAGTATCCTACACCAAGGCCAAAGAATAGCTTTGGGCATACCCTAGCTCTCTCTGCTAGGTCTTGCATCAACAGATGCATACAAATCCAAATCCTTTTGCCCAGTTCTGGATGAGGAAGACATGAACAAGCTTAAGTCTGGAGGTTAACTGGCCTATTTAGGCATGTCCATAGTCTGCTTCACCGTTAGCTGCTCTGACTTTTGCATCATGTCACCCACAGACTTGGGCCTTAGGTCCAAAAAGGAAGGGGACTTCACAAATAATTTCTACCACGGACAAACATCCTTACCACTGGATATCTAGAGCAGAGAAGGCACAAGTACATACACCAACCCTCAGAAGCCTCTTCCTGGGTGCCTTTCATGTGCATTTGGAGAAGGTCTGAGATAAAGGGAAAGTTTCTGCAGATCGACTAGCAGGAGGGTGTTCAGTGGGAGAGAGACACTGAGGTCCAGGCAAAAGAAAAGAAGACTTGAGCACTGGAGCAACACTAGGACCAAGGTAACGTTGGGGAGGAGCTGTTCTCTAAACAGCTCATGAACTGAGCATATGACCCTAAGGCTCTTTGTGAATTTAGATCCTGGCTGATGTGAGCTAAGTGCCTTAGCATCTCTGAGAACCTACCCCATCCTATGACATCTCAGCTTTCTAACTACACCATCTGGCATTTGAAAGCATCAGGAATGTATCAGATTTTCATGCGGTAGCACTGTTCATGCAGGTGGGCTTGAAGGAGCACTTGGATGCATAAAACAACATTTATAAGCACATGTCGTGTAATCAATATTTTTGGGTACTTCTCCTAAGATGGACGGAAATATGGAAATGGAGTTCTATGCTTTTTTGAGGTTGAATTTTAGCTTTGCTTTATTGAGGGACAGGAGTAGTTTTTTTCCTGACAATTCTGGTGCAATTCCATGCAATGCAGTGGGTGGGAGTTCCTACCTTTTTCGAAAAAGAAGGATGTTTTCAGAAAAGGGTATCATGAGGTAAGTTTCTTTCATCTCTTCCAGTTCTGCTCAAAAACTAAGGTTTCTGTCCTTATAATTTCTTTTCCCATCAGAAGCACCCCTAGAGCACAACGTTTGCATGAAACCTGTGGGTGACTTGCTACAGGTGAACACATGCTGAGGAATCAGACGTAATTCTGAAGATGTTAAGGTGCTAAGATGCTTTTCAGTGACCCCAAATTCCCCCTTGCTCTCCCACCCTGTCAGCAGAAAAGATTGTATGAGCTTCAAGAGGGGTCAGTCAGGCTAGTTTAATCCACCTTCTTCAGCTGTGTGCACTCAGACTGCTGCTAAACAAAAGCCTTTGTTTAATGCCATTACAGTGAATAGCCAACTGCAAGCCTGGTCAGATGGAAACTGATATGAAATGTGTATGCTTTCAAAAGCACAGCATTTAAATTTTGCTACAAATTTCCAAAAGACAAGGCTGAGAGGGAGTGGCTGGGACAATGTCAGTGGTATCTAGCAAAATCTGTATTTTATAGACCTCTATAACTCTTTTACCTCCATCAAAACTAGTCACCCAAGGTTTTTCTCATGGATCTTGAAACATGCAAAGTTGCTGATGCAGGAACTCAGAAATCTGCTTAACCTCAATGCAAGTCAGACAAGTTGAACTACATCCTGCACTCTCACTGCATTGAGATTTTAATTTTGTTTTCCAGAGGTAAAAATAGAGCTTAGAGGCTGTTTGGCCTGAGTTCACTGGAATATATCTGTATATATTTCTCTAACTCATGCATTACATTTGAGAAATTTGGCTACTTCCATGTTAAGCTGTTTCACGTTCTTCCCCCTTACATGTTGCTACCCAAGAAATTTTACTTAGAATTGATTTATAAGCTCCACAAGAAAGTCTTGATTTTTTAATGATGCAAAGAACTAGATGTTGCACATCAAACTACAGTAGAAACCTATCATGTGTGGTAGCAAGCATGACACCTTAGTATTGTTCAGGCAGTTGTACACTACACTTTCTTTCCCTATATTTCTCTTCTCCACATGACTGAGTCACCCAAACTCTATCAATGCTGCAAGGGGAAGATCTTCCTGTGGAAAGAACTGATGAAAATCTTAATTGAAGTGGTAAAGTAAAGAATAGACTGAAGTTGCAAAGCAGGTACAGAAGAAATATCTAGAAAAGCCATGATGTTTGGCTTTTTGGGAGGGTGGGAAGGTTCTCACTCCTGATGTTTTAGACAAGTCAGTAGAAGTCATGTTAATGTCGACCTTTTCCATAAAATGATGTTGCAGTCTATGGGTTCTATCTCAGCCAGACAATTAAAAGGCTCGTTTCTGTATTCTTTGCAGTCTGTGTCCTGAACTGTCAATGGTGGAGACCTTCTTTCCATGTAAAGAGCTAGGAAGGTGCAGTAATCCCCTCTTCTCTTAAAGACAGTGGATTCCCTCACGGTGGACAGTTTTAAGACTAAGCTTGACAAGGTGCTGGGCCATCTCATTTAAACCATATTATTACCTAGAAAGGCCAGACCAGATGATCCTTGAGGTCCCTTCCAACCTGGCATTCTATGATTCTGTGAGTCATGTTTTCTTAGTCTGATTGCTATAGTTAGAAAACTGCTTGAGAACTGTAAAGCTACCACGAATCAATCTTCCCTTTAACTTTCAGTGTGAGAAAAGGTCACTCATCTTCTTTCACTTCTTCCAGCAGTTCCTATGGGATCCACCTGCTGCAGTCGATGATAATGTGACAGGAGAATCTCTGGGGCTTTCCTCTAAGGTGTGAACAGCCAGGGCTCTGCAGGTGCTTTGTGTAATAACAAGGCACTGCTGCTCCCCTCAGGCTAGCAATCTGCGGTAACATTAGACACAGATGTGGCACTCCAGTTACTCCCTTATCTCCACCCAGTGCTCTCAAGCAGACAGTTTTGCCTTGCAGTGGTTGTTCAAGAAGTACTGGCCTTAAAAACACTTAGCTCTAAAAAACACCTAGTTCTTAAAAACATCTATTCTAGTCTATAGCTCTTGAAAAGGGAAAGCTATGCAATGAGGATTCTCCAACTCCCTCTTTGCTTGATGCTGGCTTGTTTGCCCTGAATCAACTGAGAAGCCTCAGCTGCTTCGAAAGATAATAGAAGATAATACAGAATGACAGCTCTTCATGAAGAACACATCCTCCAGCTTGTTCTGTACAGGGCTCAATAGTTCAGCACACAGCTATAGAATATATTATCACTGGAGAAGGAGAAATAGCCTTTATGTGTGGGGAATGAATCAAAAAAACTTTTCAGGCATAAGGTCAGGGGTTGAAGGCGCAAACAGGCTCTCCCTGGGGGACATCCTTAAAGTAGTGCAATTAATATACTGGGTAACGTAAGAGTATTGTTGTGCTGCCAAGTAGATAATAATAACAGATAAAGGGGGAGAAAGCTGCAGGCTGTGAATAGCATTTGCATGCCTCCCATAATGTGTCTGGAACAAGTTCAATTTCTGATAAGCCATGTTAGAAAGAAAAAGCCTTTGCAAAAACAAAAATGGATTTAGAAGATAAATGGTCAGTGGTAAAAAGCTCAAAGTGATGCCCTTGTATTCACAAAGGGATTAAATCTTCCAAGATTTAGTGTTATCAGCCAGTTGCAAGAGACTCCTAGGTCCATGCTCTTTTTTGCATTCGAGTCTTAGCAACATCATGCCCAAACAGAAGATAAAACAGAAAATAAACCACAAGACATAGCACCTGTTCTTAAAGATGTATGTCTCATTTCTCAGATTCTTCTTTGAAATCTTGGTTCTGTAGGTAACCACACTAAGATCCACACTTCCCTTATTAGGGCATCTAGAACAGCCATACAGCATTTTCCCCAAAAATATGTCTGAGAAATGAAGCGGAAAGCCTGGCAAAGTGGTATTTCATTTGGCACAGGTCCATACACAGAGCTGCATTCATGTAGTCAAATACAAAGAAGCATATAAAGACATTACTCCTCCACAATTCCCTTCTCACAGACAGCCCAGCATGCTGTTCAGGGGAATGGTTCAGTCCTGTTATATCAATAGGGCCAGCAACTCCACGAAAGGACTTGAGGGGACAATTGTGCCAGTAAAGCCCTTGCAGACTCTGTAGTCTGGTGACTGAGATCCCAAGGGGAAGTAAGACTCCTGGATGACCCCTCTCAAATCACTACAGAGAAGAAAGGCAACTAGCCAAAGAAGGCTACTCTGCTCGAAATTAGTGGAGGGAAGATGAGGAAAATAAAAGGGAAGCCTCCAACACAGAAATTTTTTGTTACAATGTACTTGTGAGGTGCTTCTGAAAAATGAAATTAAAATGCGTGCTTTATATAAAGCAGAGAAAAGACACTGCAATATGGAAGCCCCAGACAGCTACTTCTTTCAACATGTGACTGGCACAGGTTGTGACTCAAAGCAAATGACTCTGCCTACACAGTGCAGAAGTTACAGCTCAGAAGAGAGGAGGGTTGTGCACAGAGGCTGAAAGGTCAGAGAATGGGTTTGGCAGCCTTCAGCATGCTAGAGATGACTGTTTTGGCCTCAAATACCTTTCTGGCAGCAGGAGAGCAAATACATGGCAGCATCACGTGCAGATGGTGTCAGCTTCTGTTGGACAAGATAATTTCTCAGTATCAGCCATGAGCTGATAACTAGCATGGGAGGTTTCGGGTGGGAGCATGCAGTTAGTCTGGTTGTCTCACCAGAACAGAGGGCTTAACGAGATGTATTTTTTGAATTACATGTCAGTTCTTCCCGTCTTGATACATCTTGTCATTTTTTTCCCTTTCTCTCTCTAATAAAAGGTGATTTACGTTTGCAACTATAACAAATACCAGAAATTTTTTGTGAGGCTTGTTCAAGGGTTTTATTAGTGAACTCTTTACATTTGAACCCAGCCCTTGATGCTGCCTATCAAGACCTAGCAAAAAGGACTGTTGGATAACCCTTGGTCCTTTCCACACAAGGACAGTAAAAGAGCAAAGCACTCCCCAAAAAGTGCAAGCTAACTTGATAGCCTTATAGGCTTATGGAGGTGTAATAACACTAGTTATACTCCAGCTTTACTCAGCCTTGACTGGCACATTTGCCAGCAAAACTGCACAGCCAACACAGTCTTAATACTTTAGCTCACACAGACCTATTGCTGCTCAGACCTTAGCCTGTTTGAATACTTGAATAAAGCTCTTAGTTTTGAAAATAAGTTCTGAATGACGCATCCACACTCACAAGCCACTGGCATAACAGAATCCTTACAACTGCCAGACTTTTGCATACCATCTTTTACACTGCTGCCTTCTCCAGTAGTGAAAACCCCATAGACCACTGAAAAAAATTGCAGCCCCCATCCCACCATTTTGTTGAAAGAAATTCCGTCGCTGAGAAAAATCATTGCAAGATGTGACTATTCCTTTATGGATGCACTTGTTTTCTTTAATGAACTCACCATCCTCTTAGTTTGCAGAGCTGCTACATCACTTTGCCAAAGCCCAAGTCCTAGAACAATGAAAAAAATTTTGCATGCTTGACTGGAGACCTTATTGACCACGAAGAACTTTACCTGTAGTTACCATATTTCAACATTGTTTCCCAACCACCTGGGTCAAACCAAGCATTTCGACCTTTAGTATGTCTAAATCAATTGTTACAATCTAATCTGCTTTAAAAAGGTTTTATAGGAAGCAGTCATAATCATAGTGAGAGATAGCTTCAGTGCTTTTCAATTCATTTTTCAATGACTGAGATTCTTTGCACTGATCCTCCTTTGGAAGTAGCAGTTAGCCCATTTCCAAGAAAGGTGTTTGTGTCTTCACCACAAAGATATTTCTGCAGTTCTTGCAGACATATCCAAGTTGACTTGCTGCTAGCAAGGCAAACATGGAACTCCTCAAGCGAGTTTAGACAGAAGTCTTGCCACTATCTAGTGCAATGCTCAGATAGCTTGTTTGAAGTTCCTCTGCTAGGCTATGCAAAATCCCTCAGAATTACCACTCTCCTCTCCACCACTGCTCCAGCCAAGCACAAAGAATGGCTGTTTAATGACAATAAAATGCAAGACAAAGAAAAGTAGCATAATGAAATGAAACATAAGCAGCTACAAATACTGGAAGAAGAGGAGAAAACACGGAGCTTCAGAGACTTCTAAAATTTTGCTTGAGTCAATTTAGGACTCCCACAGGAAAAAAATTAGGTCTCTTTGCTATAATAGTGAGAGAAAGTTGAGGTCAGGTCATTCCTTGACACGGAAATCACTGTGACCAGTTTTCTATGAAGAAAATTTTGCAGTTGAGTAGTAGTACTATAGCCTATCATAATAAGACAGCTTTATTTGTAAAGGTAGGCTTTTACTTATAGAAGATAACCAGTATAGAAGATAAAATAAATCACAGGCATGAAGGCACAATGTTTACAGTCTAAATATACGTGCAGCAATACTTTTTAAGCGGCAGAAAGCTACCTACACCCAGCTGGCAGGTTGTTTCTTCACAAAGTTAACTAAATCAGTCAGCTTATTCTACTGTTTCCAGGGCCTCTTCTCTTTGCTCTTCATCTGCTAACACATGTATATAGCTGAGGGTGGTGCTACTACTAAACAAGACTAGCTGAAGTCTCAAGATATCATTTAAATGACATTCAAAACTAGGCTGTAAACCAATTCATTTTCAATTAAGAACACAAGATAATCCATCTGTATACAGACATTTCTCCAACATTACTTTACAGTTCCTCATAAATGCCTAGAAAGATCAACATTTTCTTCCAAAATCTCCTGGGAAGGAATCATGCTGCTGCCTGTCTCCAAGAAATTTGAATGACAAAGGACCGAGGAGAGCATTCTATATGCCTTCTGTGTGAACATGTGTGGGGAGGAAGTTTAGATTAACTTAGGTGCCAGGCAGCTGAATAAGTTCTCCCATTAGGGAAGAACAGAACCCCAAATACAATCTCTTAACCTGGTTAAAGTAGCATCTCTCATATCCCTATAGACCAATCTCCACAAGCTTCTTGTACATATACAGATGAGTTCAATGAAATCAATATGATTTGAAGAACAAGGAGATGAATTCAGCAATAAAAACACACAAAAAACCCCCCAACCAAACAAAGAAAAACCCCACAAATCCAAAAAAAACCCCCAACCCCCAAACACTAACATTGATCTTGTAAATATTTGTCCTGAAAATAATCCTTTTGTTGAATCAAGTGGCATGCTGTTTGATTTTCCTCTGAAAGACAAATTTTTATATGTTATAGCCAAGAAGGTGAGCTGACCTATAATTTTCTTTATTGTGGTAGGGTGTAGTGACTTCTTTCCATACAGGGTATTTGTTTGATTGCAAACATATCAGTCCAATAGCTTCTCTGCTCCAGATAATTTCATTTCATGTTTGCTTATTTCATTACCGAATGCAACTTCTGCATTCTGGTTAGTAGAGAGTTTAAACCAGTGCAGTAAGTTATTTCAATATAGGATATGTGGACCATTTTTGCCCTGAATTTGGTTACCATTCAGAAGGCATATATGCACAGAAGACATTGCAACTAGTGCCAATTCTTGGAGATACCAATGTGGACTTTCTAACCAAAGCTACAATCCAATCTATATTTGGGACAAAAAAACTTCCTTATGGTAGAAGTAAGTTATGCACAACTATCCTCCTCTAGCTACACAACCTTTGAATGTCACCTAACACTTTTGATTTTAATTTCAAAAGCAGCCTCATAAAACTTCTCACTGCACCAGGATATGGACTGTGATGATTATCAAATTGGTATGTTCAGGATGAATACTTTGCTATGTCTCAATAAATATGTAACTACCTAAGAAAGCCAAGAAGAGCAAGAACATGTGATACTGATAATCTGCTCTTTTTTACAATGTGAACTCAAGGTCAAGATTTTGTCAGTGAATTCCAGTTCCTAACAGCTCGTGATGTGGGTATCTCTTTGCAGAGAGAAGCAAATCTGATCCCTAGTGAACATCCTCAACTGTAGAAGCTGGTAGAGACCCTTTTTTAACAGAAATGACAGGGAGATGGTCTTTCAGCTAAGAACATCAAGCTGTTGTCTGTGGTCTAAGCCTCTGGCAGATTCTATGCTTCTGTGGTGGCTGCCATTTCCTACATTACACCCTATCAAGAAAAGAGAAGAGACAGTCACACGACCTATCAGGAGAACAGAGAAAAACATGCTGTTGTGCAGGTACTCCACCTGTAAAGCCATGTCTCTCACTTCAGGTCTACAAAATTTACCCATGTGACAACACACAATGGTGGGTTGACCCCAGCCATCAGCCAAGCAGCTACTCCACCTTTTGATTGGTGCCCTTTTCCAGGGGGGAGAGGATAGAAGGAAGGAAAAAAGACTCATAGGCTGAGGCAAGAAAAAAGTGCATGTGAAAGAGAAGTAAGAAAAGGTATTTATTCACAACACCTCATTGACACTCATATGTCCAACCACTTTTTTGAGAATCTGGGCCTCAGTATGCGTAGCAGTTGCTTTGGAAAAAAAATGCTGCAATCGCAAATGTCCCTCCCCTCACAGGAGTCCTTTACCTCCTTTTCCCCACCTTTTATTGCTGACCATGATGGCATATAGTATAGGATATCCCTTTGCTCAGTTTGGGTCAGCTGTGTCCCCACCCAGTCTCTTGCCCACCTCCTGCCTACTGGCTTATGGATAGGAGACTAGGGAGAGAGAAAGAATTGACTGTACAAGCACTGTTCAGTGATAACAAATACACTGGTGTGTTATGAACATAGTTACAGCCACAAACAAAAAGAGCAGCACATACAGGCTACTCTGAAGACAAATGACCTAGTAACTTCATCCCAGACAGACCCAGTATCAATATGAATGGAAAAAAAAAATAATTAATTACCAAACAACTGCTTTCCAGCTCTCCTTTTCTTCTGGGGAGCAGAGCAGAACAGAATGCTTTACTTTCTCTTTAAAGCACAAGACAACAAAACAAGGAGGCAGTCCTTCTTTATCTTGAAATAAGGCCTTTGGCTTAAAGCACTTTCCCCCCTACTAGCTTCCCAATTAACTTCCACACAGATACAAAAACTATAATTGTGTAATACTAGCAAATTTATATGTCTAATTTCAAGCTGAAATGAGGCAAGCTTCAACACCACTGCAAAGTTCTCGGTGGACAAAGTAGAAATAGTTAAGACTTTTTAAACCTCTTTCTGTCTTTGGCTTCTCTGTTATTCCATCTCTTTAATATTCAAAATATCTATCAGGCAAGACAAAAGAAAGGCCACTATATTATTTTAAGCAGAATCAGGTGTCAAAGTGCAGAATGTTAGTCTACTTCTCCCAGACTATGAATCCAGATTGTAATTTCCAAGAATGATGGGAAACCCCACATTTATTCTGATTTGACAGGTTTGTTCTGGTTTAGATCATTTTGCCCTTTTCTGTGCTGTACCAACCTTGAGTGTACAAAGCAAAGTGCTTCACCTTGAAAACAGGGCCACTAAAGACATTTTTGTGCAGACATATAGACAACTGCAGTAAAATGTTACAGTCTGAGGACAGTGTGTTGGTTTAGGTTGCAGTAGGGTTAGGGGAGGTTCTTACAAGCAGTAGGATAGACTGAGATCTCCACCCCTTTCTGCAATTATAAAGGCACTAACATCTAAGGAAGAAGCTAGGGAGGAGTTGAAGGGCCATCTCGTCTCCTCTGGAGCACTTGGTGAGGAAAAGTGAAGAGCTGTTAAACTAGCAGGCAATTAATTGTTTCTTGGGAAGAGAGCTTATCTCTTTCTTCTGTCTCACAGTGAGAAAAATGTGGCTGAAGTTTCTTTTGGCTATTCTTCTCTTGCAAGTAACAGCTGCAAAGGAACCTGAGCTGTAAGAACTACCATATTATTATTAATATATTCACTATAATGTTTTCAAGACAGTGTTAATTACTTCAAATATAAAATACTGTTGTGACTTGTCTGTTCTATCTGGAGAGCAACGCTAAACTGCAGTGTGGATGGAAAGTGAATGGTGCTCATTTAATATGGAGCAGACCTGCTGCCTATTGCAGAATTTCCTTAGAAGTTGATGTTTGTGTTCAAAAAAGACAATGCCATCCATAATAGGAGGGTGCTTTGCTGAAAGCAGGTGGGTCCAGGACTCAGAGAAAAAGCAAAAGAGCAGGAGTTGTGGGTGCTAGCAGAACTGTGTGGGGAGCCCAGGGCTGGGCTGGTTGGGAACTGAAGGGCAGAAGTGAGGGGCACTGGCAGAGTGTGCTGTGTTTAGCCTAAACAAATCAGCAAGTACCCAATAATAACAATATCATGTGTTTGCTTTTGTGCTGTTGAAGCTGTTTCTCCTTTCTCCATGATGTGATCACTTTGATGTCTGGATCTCACAGGCAGTATGTTCTGATGGTGCCTGCTGTCCTCCATACTGACTCTCCGGGTCAGGTTTGCCTGCAGTTCCTTAACCTCAACGAGACAATATCCATCAGAGTCATCCTAGAATATGGTGCTGTTAATACCACTATTTTTGAGAAAAAAATGACGGAAAAAAATGGTCTACAATGCTTCAACTTCATGGTAAATTAATTTTAATATATGTCCCAGTGAAAAAAAATTTAAGGAGGGACAAGGAAATTAGAGCAGTGAGCACAGGACAAAAGGAACAGAGGAAATAACGTTTTTCCATTTTGTTGGTGGAAAAAAGGAATCGGGAGAGATATATAGTAACAGATGAGGAGGCATTTTTAATACACGCAAGAAAAAAGAAATAAGGTGATGGAAATGGGACAGGTGTCTCTTTGTAGATGTCGAGGCCACGGGTGTAGTTGTTGAACAGGGTCTGGAGATTATTACTTCCAGACTAGCAACCTCCTTGTGTTTTTCCTCTTCCTCACAGATTCCTCCTGTCAGTTCTGCCCCATTGGCTTTCATTTCCTTCTCTGCCAAGGGCACCACAGTCAGCCTAAAAGAGCGGCGGTCGGTGATGATCTGGAATGTGGAAAGCATTGTCTTCGTGCAAACAGACAAACCTATCTACAAACCAGGGCAGAATGGTGAGTATCTACTTAGTTTATATCATGCCCCCATAGGAAGCAATTTTTTGAGGTAAAATTTCTCTGTTGGGTGTTTTTCAGACTGAGCTACAGTCTAGGCACTTTTTTCAGTTTCTACTAAAACTATTACAAGTACTTTTTGTGGAACTCACAGTCATCTTCAGAATGGCAGGCAGAATACTGCCATCCTATGGCCTCTATTATTTTCTTTGTCCCTTCCTCGCAGCTGGAAGAAGAGAGGAGCTTTTACTGCTGCTGTTTCACTGCTGGTGACAGGCCAAGGTAATAGCAAGCAGTGATTAGATCACCTCTAACATGACTGGCATGAAACAATGCCCTCACTGTCTTCTTCCTGTGATGGGGATCACCATCAAAGACAGTTGAAAGACCAAGACTCAAATTCATTACTTTAAAATTAATTATAACTTCTAAAAGACAAAAGTATGCTATTTGCCTTCTGGATTCTCATGGGTTTGGACTTTATATTTTCATGTCGTTGTTTTTCCTGCACTTATGCTATTCCCCTATCCATACTTCTCACCTGGCCATTGATTAGAGCTCCATGTATGCAAAGCTCTATATAGATCCATTCCTTAATTCACTTCTAGGCTTTAAAGCTTCCAGCATACAAATAGAACACTGTAGGAAACACTATGAGAAAACTGAATTCCAGAGGTCAGCCAAATAGCATAGCAATTAGACTAGATCAGCTATACTTTAACTAGGGATGAATTCTATCTACATACACACACACAAATATACATATATATATATATATACATATATATAATGAAGGAAAGCTTACCAACTAAAATTTGGGGCCATCAAGGTGTCCCACAAACATGGCTACATGGCTTGATTATGTATCACATGGATTCATGTTAAGGTGGAGGAAATAGTAGACTAAGTGAAATGATGTAATACTTTGTGTGAACATTTCTGAAACATGTTTTTATGTTTCTCCTTGTGCAGTAATTTAACATTCTATTTTCAGTTTCTCTCCTAAAAAAAAAAAAAAAAAAAAAAAAAAAAAAAATTAAGAAAAACTGACACTTCACCTAGTTCCAGTAGTATTTGGAACTTTCATACATTCAAGGTAGCAAACTCTGCTCTAGACATAGTAAAAAGTGGAACAAATCTGCATGTATCATGTAGACAGCCACTGTAAGAGTTATGTTGCTCACTTGAGGCTTCCTGACTTGCACAGCAGTTCTTATTCATCCAGTCATCCCTTTCTTCATGCTGGGGAAAAGCCTCCTCAGCAAAGTCTGGGTAGTATTCATTTACCTTCAGATGCAATGTATTACCTTCATCTGGTGCAAGTGGGGCTGTTAGAAGATCCAGTGGAACTGGGAGTACTAATGGATGCAAAACATCATGCTCAGTCAAATATGCTATGGTTAATGCTAACACTCTGTTCCTTGTCTTACCAGTGATGTTTCGTGTGGTTGCTCTGGATTTCAATTTTAAGCCTGTTCAGGAGATGGTGAGTGACCAGTAATATTCCCCTGCATTTAAAACTGCTGGGAGAAAACTCCTTAAATTTTAAATAAACAGTTAACCTGGATAAAATGAGATATTGCAGTGACTAAATGCCAAGAATCATCATCATTTCTTAAGCACATGCTATAATCCCCACTTATATTTGAGTCACAGGGAAGAGTGGAGGTATGTAGCAGGTTGGATTTCTTACATGACTCCTCCTGCTAATGCTGAGAAAAAGGATAAAAAATCCCTCAACTTAGTTGCTGCATCATTGTTTTAAATCTGAAAATAAAGTTCAGTTTCCTGCTATTACTGTTCAGTAATTGTTTCTTGCAAAAATTGGTAAGTCATCCACCTAGTAATTAGAACATATTAGAGATGGGGAAATGAAATTTAAAGTTGTTACCACAATTGTTTATCTCATCAGAGGCACTATTTTCATTGCCAGGAAGTTGTCTTCATGCTTATAGTACGTAAGCTAAGAAATGGAAAGGTGTTTACTGACCTCTTTTCATGTGTTTGTAATGGAGAAGGCCACAAAATGTTATTAAAAGAACTCATGACAACAGGCAAAGTGAGGATATAAGATCAAGGAATTCCAAATCACAGTTTAGATGGATATTTATAACCTGATTGCTACCATTATGCTGATTATTGCCTAAATATTTTTCACAGTCCTGAGGAAAATTAATTTGTGTTTGTTCAGCCACCTAATCTCTCACTTTATTTTTTCCTCTTCCAGTATCCCTTCATTGCAATTCAGGTAAGAGATTTTTTTTTCATTGTACTGTTTTATGCATATAAATACAGTTCTTAAGCACATGTGCTTACATCAGTTTGTATGTGTCCACACACAGCCAAATGCTGCTTCTGAGCACACTGGCAGAAATTAATAGTAGCTTTACTAACATGGAAAACATACCTATATTAATCTCAAATGTCTAAAGCTGTTCTGATTTTATGCCTGCCTTTGACTCCCTTACCCACCCTCCAGTTTGTTCAACTTTTCCTGGGATGTATCTTCTCATAATTCAGGTTCTGCTGAAGAAGAACAGATACAGGCTGTGGATACAATTGCCAGCAATGTTAGCCCTTCTGTGGCATTTTGTGGCAGATTTTAAAACAGCAATCACAGTTCATGTCTAGACTAGTTCTTGCAAGTTTTCATGATATACCATGAATTTAGGTGACTTGATTTTGTTTGCAGTGAAACATAATTATTTGGAGCTCTACATGTGTTTTTTTTTTTTTTTCTGCAGTCAGTGCTTTAAACAGTTCAAGGAAATGTTGTGAATGAGTTTTCTTCAGTCTAAGTGGCATAAAATATGTTCAGTGGCAAATGACACCTCAGTGAATGCAAAAGAAATGCTTCCTCCCTTCCTACAGGAGATAAAAAAGCTGGGCTCACTAGAGGCCAGGATCTGTGTAGGATAAGATCAGCTCAGGGGAAGCATGAAGAATATTTTCTTTCTCTCCATCTTTGGCACAAAACTGGAGCAACATATACTAAAGATCAGGGAAGAGCAGTATTTGTCAAATTCCTCTCATAATTCAGACCAACACCAAGGCTGGGGGTGGATGCCTAATTTGGAAAGCAAGTGATGAGAATCTAGCAACATTAATAATCAGTGTACTAAAACATAATTTATCTCAATGGATACACACTAAGTAACTTCCCCAATGAGTTAAAGCCATTTGCCCTATTTTCTTCTTTGTTTCTGGCTTTGTGATTTCCAAGGCAAACACACTATGAGTCATATTCTTTTTTACTTCAGGATCCACAGGGCAACAGGATCTTTCAGTGGCAAAATGTGACTTCAGAGATTAACATTATCCAGATTGAATTCCCACTAACTGAAGAGCCTATCCTGGGAAATTATGAAATTATTGTAACAAAGAAGTCAGGAGATAAAACAAATCACTCATTCCTTGTGGAGGAATATGGTAATTGCCACTTGTTGTTCTTATTCAGAGTAGAAAACATTATTAGAGATGATCTCCTATCAAACAACCATTTTCATTGCTAAAATTTCAAACAGCTTCCTGGCAAATGCAACTTCAATTAGTTGACATGAAGAATTGGAGAGGAAAACAAAAGAACCATAGAAGGTTGGAAGAGATAAAGTAACTGTTTTGTACAGATTAAGCCAGGAGAAAATACTCTGCATAACCAATAATCTGATTGCAAATTTCCCTGTGACAAACTAACATTCTTTCATTCATGTCCACAAACTTTCTCAGCCAAAGCTTTGCAGGGGATTTAGACATCACCTTAGAAGCCCTCACTTCTCAAAGTTTTGTAGTAATAGTTTAATGAACCTTCACAGATGAGACCATTTCTTGACCATTTTGACACCGCAGTTCTGAGATCCCATTCCATCTATGACTAACACTGATGATAGATTCTCATTTTCTCTTTCAATTCAGAAGGGTCTGCCACTTGACAATGTCAGTATTGCTATTGGTTGGTGTTTTTCTGTTTTTTGGGGGCTTCTGGTTGGTTGGTTTTGTTTATTTGGTTTTTGTTTTAATTTTTAATCTTTTTCATAGTATTGCCAAAATTTGAAGTCACAGTCACTGCACCAGAAAGCCTTACTGTCGTGGATTCAGAGTTCAAAGTGAAAGTCTGTGGAGTGTAAGTACCAGCGGTTAGGAAATACGCTGAAAAGGAAGAACTTCTCAAGGACTGGGTAAAGAGAGAGGTCTTAGAGAAGAGACCACAATAAATAACACCTCAGAAGAGGTTTGTTGGTATTCCAACAAACACTGGAGTTGGAGGTGGAGTTTTCTTTTACTTCTCATTTTATTGTATGATGTTTCATGGATGGAAAAAATCTTTTGAGAGGTCCTCTCCCAATAGCACACTTCAGAGGGAGATCTTTAAATACCACAGCACCCTTAAATACTAGAAAGGGTCCTAGGGTTTCAGCTCTCTTTAACTTCCCCTCCAAGATTAATACTTCAGAAGGACCTTCCTTACTCTAATGTCAAGATCATGTAATTTAGAATCTGTGGTTGAAACCTTGTCCCCCCTGCAGATATCAGAAGTGTTGCTCCTCTTATTCCAGCAGGTCTAGAACCCCAGTCTAAGATGAATAGTGGAAACACAGTCATAATTTCTTCAGTAGCCATGTCTGTCCATCATGATTATAGAAGTATTTGTTTTGTTTAAGGTGTGGTTTTGGTTCATGGGCTTAGGGATGAAACAGAACTCAGTAATATTTCAACTTCTGAATTATATTATCTTTTTGTTACAGAAGAAGAGTTGGGAAAAACCCTGTGAAACTATACCATGACTGACTTCCCAACTCACTGCTTGTCCTGGGTCTATTCCCCCAAATGTTAGCTTAAGTCAATTTTTTAAGCATCAGGTCATGGACCTCTATTTCCTCTTCCCCTAGGTATACCTACGGCCAGCCTGTTGAAGGGAAAGTCCAGCTCAGTGTGTGCAGGGATTTTGATACATATGGGAGGTGCAAGAAAAGTCCAGTTTGTCAGTCATTTACCAAAGATGTACGATTCATAATTATTTTTCCTCTTTGTTTGTCCTCTCTCCTCTGTTCTTGCTTCTCTCACTTTTTTTCATCACACTTTCTTTTCTCTCCTTGATGCTTCTCTTCACTCTACTCATTTATTTTCTTTCACCACTAGCTTGGAACTCTGGGCACATAATTTCTTCTCTTGGTTTCCTACAAATCCAAAGAAGGACTGACATGTTCCTTTTTCCCATCTGAAAAGTATAGACAGGGATGTCACCATCAGTCCTGTTAAATTTAAGTCATGTTAAAAGTAGTGGAAAAAGACTTCACTCACTAATGAAGGGTCCCATGTAATCCAAGCATCCTTTGAAAGCTGTGATCAATGGTAATGGGACTTGTTTTCTTCCCTTTCCAGCTGGAGACAGAAGGCTGTGTCTCCCAGGTTTTCAGCTCCAACATCTTTGAGCTAAATCGCATCGGTTACGTCAGGAATCTTGATGTGAAAGCCACTGTCACAGAGAAAGGAACAGGTAATCCTTTATAGACAGTCAGAAACACCAACAGTGGTGTGGTCAGAAAAGAGAGTAGGACCTATTGAGCCTGTTGAGCACAAGGTTGTTCTCCTGAAGAAGATAGATTATTATAAGGACAGTGACCATCACCAGGAAATGCTAACGCTGATGAAGCAGTATGCAAGGAAAAGTGTATCTTCTCTTGATTCTGAGCATGTCTTATAGGCCTGCAACTTACAGATACTCAGTCTATTTCCATAACTCGGTTGATGAGCATTGTACAGTTTGAGAAAATGGATCGCCACTACAGAAGAGGAATTCCTTACACTGGACAGGTGAGCAAGAGTATAGAGACTGTATTGAAGATGACTGACAGGCAATCACATGACAACAGTGGTGGGAACATTTCAGGGACTCTTTGGGGCTGGCATTGTTCTCCACAAGTTTCTTTACATTGAGTGTCCTGTTGGTAATTCTGAATACTGAAGTGTACAGTATGATTTTATTTTGGGTTTGATTCTGACAGGAATACCTCCAAACAAAAGAATGCATTAGCTAGCATTTTTCTAACATGCATTTTAATCTTCATGTAAATCACTGCCTCTCCCTTCAGATTTGAACATTGTATGCGAGCCAAAGATGAATATAACACTGGGGGATGAGGAAAGAAAGAATGAATGGAATTTAAGAAAAAAAAAATCAAGAAAATAAAAAGTGTCTGTCTCAGAAAGCTTTTTTATGATTTTATGTTTCCTAAAAAATGTGAATAATTCTGGGAGTGGTTTGAGAAGTAGGTATAAGTCTCTCTCTTTCCTTCACTTCAGCTGTTTTATTCAGTGAGGACAGGATAAGGGGACATCTTGCCAGTAGCACTGAAAGGAGAGAAGACATTTTTTCCCCTCTGAAAGATATTTATGTAACTTTCTCACTTGGTCCCCACTCCCTCTCCCTTCTCCATTTTGCTGTACACCTTTCCACTCCTTACTGGAAGGGTCAACAAGCTCCCCAGGGTGTCTGTAAATTCCTCAAAAACACACATTCCCACACACTCTAAAGTTTAAACATTCTGAAAGTCATATGGTAGCAGGATGAGATATCACGTCAGAAACAGCTTTTTGTTTTTGTGCAAAAAAACCCCAACTCAAACAAAAAAACAAAACCTAAGAAAACCCCAAACAACCTGTGTGGGTCATTTCAGGGGAAATACTGTCTGGAAGCCACTGATACCCATACTTTCTCAAATGCAGCAGATCCCAGTCCCTGTCCTAGTGCCATCATGTGCCATTCACTGTCCTTCCCTTCACTGTGAAACACCAGTTGATTGCTATGTGTTTTATGCCTTTACTTTTGTTGTCTTCAGTTCCACTGAAGTCAACATCTGCCTGAATAGTTTTAGTTTGGTATTGTTATTTTAGTTTCAGAGATCATTTGTCTCCATGTTTCTGGACAGTGAGTTTAGCCAGTGTCTTATTCAGTATATTATTATTTCTGCCATCTTTTTCTAAAAAAAAATCAAAATTAATGCTCATTTCCAGCAACCTAGAATTTATTTAGTGGTATCTGTTACTTTTTATTTGTTTTTTTAAAAACATTAACTGCAGAAATAGTGAGGAATGAATCAAAAAGTGCTCAAAACAAAGATCTGTAGAAAAGGCTTTCAGACATCGAAAGTATGAGCAGAGTCTCAAGACTAACAAAGAAAAAAAATGGAGGAAAATAATTTTATCTTTAAACTGCAAATGTATAGTTAGAAGGGACTGACCAGGAAAGAGATGAGACATAAGTTCTTGTTCCACACAAGGACGTAATTGACAATACAGCAGATGCTGTGGAAGCTCCTGCTACAAACATCATGATAGCTGCCAGAAGGTGAAAAATAGACATTTTAATTCTTAAGTATTGCTTTGAAGGGAAAAGAAAAAGAAATTCTGCTGTGGTGAGCAAAGGGGTGAAAAATATTAGTGTATCCCCAGAGAAAAATAACACATTGAACATGTCTTTCATTCTCTTATATAGATCAAGCTGGTAGACAAAGAAAACTCTCCTATTTCCAATGAGGTTATTCAGCTATTTGTCAACAACAAGAACACAGACAACTTCACCACTGATGATAATGGAGTTGCAGAGTTCAGCATTGACACATCTGAAATGTTTGATCCTGAGATCACTCTGAAAGTGAGTACAAAGGCTGGGTAGAGACAGAGAGAAACATGTCAGCTCTCAAACTGTGCCCAAAACTGATGGGATGGGTTTTGAATTCTGTTAATAAAAATGTGCTTTCTCTGTCTTATTTTATGTTCTAGAGCTCTCAAAAATTATTATAAAAGAAGTGAGGAAAACACTTGAGTTCTGGCAAGGCTGAGAGACTGTGATGCTTTTTCCTTACCAATTTGTCTTTAGATAATATTCTTAAATATATGCATTTGTGAGCAAATCATTCTGAAATTGGTATGTGATAATGATTTCTCTGGTGATACGTTTGTCTTTCTTTGCTTTCTCACCCCCCTTGCTGATCAGGCGACATATAAAACCAATGACCAGTGCCACTCTGAAGGTTGGATAGAGCCCTCCCACCTTGATGCATCTCTCTCCATCCAGCGCTTCTACTCCTGGACCAGCAGTTTTGTGAGGATTCGGCCTTTGTGGAGAGATCTTAGATGTGGTCAGGAAACAACAATCACTGTGGACTACATCTTGAACACAGAAGGATACAACAATATCAACACCATGAGTTTCTACTATGTGGTGAGTGTGGGGTTGTTGCGTTGTTTGCTTGACAACCTTTGCTTGTCAAGCCCTTTGCTTGAAAGAGCTTGACACGACAGCAATCTGACATTCCCTCTGCAGCAATTATGTCAGTTAGTGCTCTTTCAGCTTTTGATTTACCAGCCAGCACAATGGTCAACAACCCAAGGACAGAAATTGTATTGAGGTGGTTTGGCAAGAAAAATTACCCCTTTTTTCTTGCCATAATACTCTATTTCATAGTAAGGAACCACCTTCGTAATAGCTCAGGCTAGAGTTCTTGTCCCTTCCCTTCAAGAAAGTCTTTATGGTATACCCTGCACAGTATTACTGTCCTTTCCCTTCTGTTTCATGACCACCAACAAAGGGCTCAGCAGTGGCAGAATCCAGCATGTGTTAAGGCTGATGTTTAAGTGTTTGAATCCATCTCAGTGTACATCTCTTCACTGTCCTGTTATTGCACACTTAGCTTGAGTTTTGCTTTCTGCCTCCAACTGCTACCAACCCAGAAATGTCTTGTTCTTCTCTGCACAGGGCATGGCAAAAGGCAAGATTGTCTTTACAGGGGAAATTACAGTTAATATCCAGTCTGGTAAGTTAAGTTGCAATCCATGATCCTATGATTGGAAAAAAAAAAAAAAAAAAAGGAGGGATGGTTAAACAGAGGACCAGAGCAAGGCTTCTCTCTATAGAGTCAGATTTAGTCCAGCAACAAGTTCATTTGATATCAATCAAGTAGAGTCAGGATGATGCAGGGTATGTAGACTGTCTGACAGAGGAGGCTATCTGAATATGGCCACAAGTGCAAGCCCACAATAAGTATGAGAGCATCTGGATCTAAAGCCAGGCATGTCACCTCCTGGCAAATCCAGGATTTTTCAGTTCATCTTCTATGTGCAGATTGCTCCACTGGCTGGTACAGCTACATGCCTGTTGAGGATGTCTAGTATTACCTGAGATCTTTGCACTTGTCTCATTACTGGTCCCTTTGTCTCTTCTAACAGAACAAAATGGTACTCTCACTATTCCATTTGTGGTCAGTGAGAAAATGTCTCCAGCCCTTCGGTTGCTGGTATACACCTTACACCCTGCCAAGGAGCTGGTGGCAGACAGTGTCCGATTTCCAGTCGCGAAGTGTTTCAAAAACAAGGTGAGAGGCACTAAGGCACAGCAAGTCTTACCTGTTGTCAGATAAATACAAATTATTTGTACACACATTCACAATAGATTTCCAGTTTGATTTCTTGTTTCCATCCACTTCTCTCAACATTAGTCTCTTCTTTCTCCCTTTTTCTCTTTTTTTTTGCATCTTTTCTCTACCACTACCTCTTGGCACTGTAGTCAAAATGTAAATTCTCTTTTAACTTTAAAATCTACTTTTCAGGAAACCCACACTACTGCTAGATGATTCCTGCCTCTCTTGAACCTATAGTGAAACAGGTTCACTTGAAATTGTGTTCTGTTTCATTCAGACTGTCTGTTCTTTGGCAATTTATTTTTATTTCACTTCACTAACTGTATTGATTGCCATTTTTGTTGAAAAATGTAATTTGTCATTACTAGAACTAAATACATATAGAAAAGAAAGCAAAAATAGAAACCTGGGGTTTAAGTTTGTCTTTCATGTTTTTTCTGCTGGGGAATTTTCATTTGTCATTTTGAAATCGTATTTCGATAATATGTTCCTAAAAGTTAAATATGAAACATTAGGAGAAGAAAAAACAAGTGAGATTAAATAAAGTGTTTCCAGTTACCTCTGTGGTCCTATTTTTCCTTCTTTTCTAACACAGTCATGAAACAGATTTTGCTCTGAATAGATTCAAAACAGAATCTGTTTTAAGTATTTCCTAAGATGAGCCTTGAACCTATTAAAAATATGATTTTATCAGTGTAGTGATTATAACATTCAATCTACGTCATGTTAAGATTTTATTTGATAACAGCATCAAAAGAATCACACTTTATTTTAAATCACTTGAGGCAGGCTTCATTTGAGCTGTCAGAGAAGTGTTAAATGTGTTTCTTGCCTAAGCCCCTCTACCTATAGCAGGGGCCTGCTAATCACAGGCAGTGGAGATCAGACATCCTTCTCCAGGCATACTATCTGTGCTTTAACAGAAGAGCCTTCCAGTGTCCTTCTTGCCCTCCATTCACACACATCCAGAGCAGCCCCAGGCAGCAGGGATTATCTATACCAACATCTCTTTGATAAATTTCAGGTCCAGCTGCAATTCTCTGAAAAGCGGATGTGCTCAGCTTCCGATGTCAGTTTAGTCATTGAGGCTGCTGCTAACTCCTTCTGTGCTGTGAGGGCAGTGGATCAGAGTGTGCTGCTCCTGAAGTCTGAGGCAGAGCTGTCAGCAGAAATGGTAAGCTGACCAAACACACACACTGTCTCCATCCTCTGTGGCACTGCTCCCTCCTCCTCTCTTATAGTGTCTCCCAGCTTGAGACTGACAGACTGTGTGAGACTTCTACAGCTTTTTGCATGTGCTTGTCATAAACTGACTATATATAATGGGCAATTGCTTTTTGGTAGCTGGAAGTCCTCTTTCATGTGGGATTTGGTTTAAGCAGTGGCTGGCCCATTGCAGCATAACCCTCTGGTGTACCAGCCACTCCTCCAAGATTTGTGTCATCATCAGACTTGCTGAGGGTACACTGCCCCAACAACCAGATCATTAATGAAGATGTTGGACAGTATTGGACCCAGTATTGAACTCTGGACTGGCATCAAACTAGCATTTGTGCCCACTGTTCACAACGCTCTGGTTCCACCCATTCAGCCAGTTTTCAACCTGGAAAACAGAGCATTTTTTCAAATAAGATGACATCTCAGCTTTGGAAATTTGCAGCACGTGATGGTGTAATCAGAATTGGTCTTTCCAGTCACACGGATTTTGTATTTTCTTCCCTCTCACAGATATACAACCTGCATCCCCTGCAAGACTTTCAAGGCTACATCTTCAATGGGCTCAATCTAGAAGATGACCCCCAAGACCCCTGTGTCACATCTGACAACATCTTTCACAAAGGCTTGTATTACACACCTGTAATGTCTGGATTAGGCCCAGATGTATATCAGTTCCTCAGGGTAAATGTCTTGTACATTACTTAAATCTATTGAAGTGAGTTTCCACTTATGTAGCTTTAGATGTTTCTGCAAATGATGCTGTTAGTAAAACTCAAACACAATAAACTCTCCTCATGGACATATGTTCTCAATTGACTCTGGTGCCTTCTGTGGTTTACCAGCATACATAAAGTTCCCACAAGTCTCTGCATAGGTGTCTCTGGACATCTCTGTGGTGGAAAAGCAGTAATGGGAAAGAAGGAGAAACGGGATAAATTTCAGAATAAGTTTATGGCTAACAGCAAAATACATTTTTTACAGGATATGGGCATGAAATTTTTTACCAACTCGAAGATTCGGCAACCAGTCGTGTGTACAAGTGACACTGTAAGACCTCCAACATACTTTATGAATGCAGGATTCATGGCTTCTTCACACCATGCCAAATCAGGTAAATTAGGGGACAGCAAAGAGATCTTTTCTCCTTAAATGAAGTGATATTGATGTGACATGAAAAGTTCTAATGAATCACATTGGTATTGATATTGAATATTGGTCTAACAAAGCATGAGAGATGGCTTGAGATAATGGCCAATGCCCAAAAAGCCTTTTAGGTCCACAGTTCTGATTCATGTCCGGTTTCATACTGAGAAGTGTTGTTAATTAGATATACAAAATTAACACAGTTGAAGGGCCATGAGGATGATCAGAGGAAGACCTGCCATATGAAGAAAGACTGCAATAACTGGGTTTATTCAGCCTTGATAAAAGAATGCTTAGGAAAGACCTTATTACCATGTACCAGAATATAAAGTGTGGCTATCAAGGAGATGGAGACTCCCATTTTACAGAGTCACATGGACAAGACAAGGGGTAAAGGGTACAAGTTACTTCTGGGGAGATTTCAATTGGAATCTAGAAGAAAATTTTTTATCACAAAAACATTTAGACATTGGAATAATCTCCCAAGGGAAGTGGTATTCCCCTACATTGTACAGTTTTAAGATTCAGTTTGACAGGGTGCTGGTTCAGTTCATTTAAACTGTATTATTACCTAGAAAGTTAGAACCAGATGATCCTTGAGGTCCCTTATAACCTGGCATTCTGTGATTTTATGACACTGATTCCCTTCTGACCAGCTTGTTTGAAAAGAGTGCAACATAGTGGACAGCAAACAGCTCTAAGAACCAAGTGACCTGAGTTCTAGCTCTAGGTCTCATGTTCATATCTGGAGAAAAATTAACACTTCAAGTGTGATGCCAGGTTATGCCTAACTCAGAGATACATCAGTGACCTTGAATAATTCTTTTTGTGGCTTTACTGATAGTCTCAGTTAGAAAGAAATGGGTAAACACTGTTCATCCTTCATATTGTCCCATGCATATTAAAATATGTCCTTTCTGGGAGTCTTCATTATATGAACGAGGTTTGACTAAAATCTTTTACCAGCTGAAGTCGCTAGAGAGGAACATGGGAAGAAACTCATCCTTGAGACCATTCGGGAATTTTTCCCTGAGACTTGGATTTGGGATATAGTCCCAATAAAGTAAGTACTGTTTCTTGCCTCTCTTACCATGCTTTTAAGAGTTACTAAATATGTTTCTTGAGGTTCTGCAAGGTGCCAATTCCTTCTTACCTTTCAGCCTGGAAGATCCAGTTTTTGTCAATTGTTACCTGACTACTCACCCACCTTTTTTCCATAATAAAATTATCTTGTCTCCAAAGACAGATGTTCCCACAGAGCATGTGCCAAGGGTCATCTTCCGTTCCTAAGAAGGGAATACAGAAAATAGAAGACCCTATTTAAAATATGCGTCTGCAAAGCAAGAATTCTGAACTTTCTTTTCAACCTCAGAGAAATTATGAACAGAACTTTTGAATGGGCTTTTCTCAGAAGATTAGGGTGATAAGTTTTTTTTGATTTTTGGAGACAGGAGTAGTGCTGATTTTCAAAACCTGATGCATCTACTAAGAAGCAAGGTGTATAACCTTAACCCTTTCTAAACTCATCCTTTATCCATTCTCATCAGCTCTACTGGAAAAGCCACTGTCTCATACACCACTCCTGATACCATCACTGAATGGAAGGCCAGTGCCTTCTGTGTGGAAGAGTTGGTTGGATTTGGTCTATCTGTACCTGCCACCTTGACAGTGTTCCAGCCTTTCTTTGTGGACTTGACCTTGCCGTACTCTATCATCCGAGGAGAAGATTTTCTGCTTAGAGCCAATGTCTTCAGCTACCTTGACCACTGCATCAAGGTGAGTACTTTTGCTCTCACCTCACCTCTGAAGAAGCTGCAGCCTTTGTAGGCTGGAAATAAAATAAAAAAAAAGCAACAAAATGATTGGTTTAAATTACTGTATCTGTCCCTTCTGTGAACAGATGCACTGTTCATTCTATCTGATGACTGATTATCCTGATTAGATTTGTCCTTCTAATACACTACAAAGCAGAGAGAGATCTGTGTAAACAGTGGCTAGGATGGGAGTATAAGCTACTGTCTCTAGAGATCCATATAGGAAGGAAACAAGAGCTTTACAGAGTATCATCCACCATTCACAGTCATGCAAGCTATGGGTGGATTTAGTGGGGTCTTTTCTTTAGGGGTATATGTGGATGTGTGAAGAAGTGAAGGGCTTGTGCTTGCCAAACTGGAGAAAGCTGGAAGTACAAAAAAGGAACAAAAGTCCAGTGCTTGCCCTACAGAGGGCAGATCTAACTAGAAGCTCTGTTCCTCCCAGATTCTGGGGGACTGTGCTCTTAATATTCAGTACTTTCCAGGCAAAATGCCTCCAGACCACAGGTACACTGCACCTCTGCATAGAGGGACCTTACACATGCTTTAAGGATACTTGAAGAAAGAAAATCAGGGATCTTCTGTGGCTTCTTCTTATGTTTTATGTAGGAAACCTGAAATAAAGAGGCAGGCATAAAACCTAGAGTTGTTCTGTTTGATTTTAATGCTGAAAATCAGTTCTCCAGTCTCACAAGTAGATCACTGCTACAGGAGGAAAAATCAAGGCACAATTTAGGAATGCTTTTTTTCAAACTGTTAACAGTTTGACTTAACAAAACAGATAGTCCTAGGGTTTTAAACATGGTAGAAAAAAAGATTTCTGTTACTGAGATTTTCATCTCTTAATCTCGTTTTTCAAGTATTCTGACAATGAGAGAAGAACAAACACTAATCAGTGGTTTCTTTCGCAAGTTAGTTTAAAGCCAGTAGCACCAGGTCAACTCAACATAACTCAATGTCCTGGTCAGAAACATCATCATCCCAGGCTGTAAATCTGCTCTACACTGCTACCACCAGACATAAATAGAGACTATCTCAACCCCCTCTAACAATAAAGCACCATTTGCCTATTGTAAAAAAAATCTCCTTTGCATCACACTCCTCTTTCTGTTCTCAGATTGATGTTTTACTATCAGATTCCATTGATTATCAGTCCAAACTCATCTCCCCAGAGGATGGATGTGTATGTGCCAAACAAAGAAAGATCTATGTCTGGAATATTTTGCCCCAAGAAATTGGTAAGTGCCTTTGAATCTACCTAATTTGTACCTCACCTGAAGAATCTAAACTTCTTCCAGTCTGGAGAACTTTGTCTACCACTGGTATTTCCAGCTTGCTGGGCTTAAGAGCTTGCTCACAGCTGTATTGCCTTTATCATTCCCATTTTCAGAGATCAGTTCTCTTCCCAAATGTCTCACCCAGAATGACTGACTACTGATTATGTTGCACTTCTTAATGTCTGTAGATTTTCATTATGAGATGAAATTTCTTACTTTAGCCATCATTTTGCATCACAGAGGTCCATTTTTTCCTACTTTTTCTGCTACTATTTAAGGTAATATAGTATTCAGCATTACTGCAGAGACCAAGGATGGTGGGACTTGTGGAGACAAAACACCCATGAACATCAGTATTGACTACAGGGACACCCAGATCAGAACATTGTTGGTTGAGGTACTGATGACAGCTTACTGCTTGCCCTGTACTCCCCTCCATGAGGAAAGAAAAATGCAGCATGATTACCAATAGCACCTAAGTTTGTCAGGTTCCCTAAAGACCTCATAGTTTGGCACCACCTTCACCTATCTAGGACAGGGTCTGACTGTTCAATCTAAGGCCAACTCCGTTCCTATCTGATGTCCTCTTCCATGAGGACAGGTGGATGTTGGTAAGTGCAGATGTCCCTCATGCAGAGGAGAAACTGGAAATGTGGGACTCCATCTGATGGGAACTCCCTTCCAGTAGTAGCCACAGCAACTATGAACCCGTAAATTGTTGCTTCATTTAAGCTGTCTTATGACGCAGGAGAATGGGGCAGCTGGTGGCTTTTGTGTCATTGCATTTCTTCTGTACACTTTTTGTGCTCATCAATTGCATTTGTCGCTTCTTCCCATTGTCATGCAGCCTGAAGGCATCAGGAGGGAAAAGACCAGAAATTCCCTGATATGTACAAAAGGTAAGGGTTCTATATGCTGCTGTCCTCGGGAACCAAAAGGAAGGTTGGAGTTCACACTGCTTCTTGCAGTGCTTATTGTATGTTGTCCCTCCCCTTTTCCCCAGGGATGCCCAAACGGCAGATAGTGGGAGTGCTTAAAGTTCAATCCCCTGCTATAAACTTCCTGTGTGATCTGTTGCATTTCCTTTAGGCAGTGTCTGTGCTGCAGTCAAGAGTGCTCTGATGCTGAAGCAAGGCTGTTATGGAGCTAGCAGAAGAGCTGAACTTCTTGTGCAAAATCCTCTCTGCATTTCATGTGCTTGTTTTCCTGCTGTCCTCTGTTCCAAGGATAGGTATAGATTTCAGCTTTCCACTTCGAGTGGGAATGGGAGAGGGAATGTAACATTCCCTTCCATACTATCTTGATTCTGACTGCAAAAAGTTCCAAAGTGTCCTGGAAGCTCTTCCTAAAAGAGAAAATAAAAAATTCACAAAAAGAATCCTTGACATTGCTCAACCAGCCCTTCCCACTGTGTCTCTGAATAAATTCAAGGTTCACAAGCACTACATCCTCATAGCACCAGCCTTACCTTGTTCAGCTGATTAATACTTTTCACACAATTAATATTTTTCTCCACAGATGATGCAATTATTCAGGATGTTGTTCTAGACCTACCTCCAAATGTGGTGAAAGGATCAGCCAGAGCTTCCTTTTCTGTTGTTGGTAAATATGCAATTAATAAAATATAAAAGAAAAAAAATGTAAAAACATAAAATGAAATCTTTATCACAATTGAAAATGTGAGATTGCAGTCTTTGTGTGGTAAACTTTTAAGGAAAGAGACTGATTCTTATTTGTCCAGCAGTGCTTTTTCTTTCATCAGAGAAATTTAGTTTCTAAATATTGGTTACACTCTTCTTCACTTTAAAATTTATTGCATTTGAATGTTTTGCTCTGAGGTAACCTAGTTCTGAGTTATGGCCCCAGCCAGACCCATGCCAGTAAGGCTTTTTTTCCACTCATCCACCTGTAAATCAGAGATGCTAATGGAATCCTTTCAGTCTTTTTACAGGAAAGGACCTGGACTTGGTTACATGACTACTGATCATAATATCTTTGCTTTTCAATGTCTATGATTTTAGCTCATTCCAGAAACTCCTTGCTGGGTCTGCACTATCTTTCCTAAAATAGCAATTTAAAAGTGGTCTATGATGCATCCGCATAACCAGTACCCCTTTTCAGCATTAGCTGTTAATTCTGCAACAAGTAGTTCACTCCAGCATCTCTGGGTTGTTCCCCTTCCCTCCACTGGAAACAGAAGTTTACTGAAAGTTCTTCTTTTAATTTCTATTAAGAAGTATCTGTTTGAAGAGGCACTAAAACAGGTATTGTTTCTGGTGTGGGCAATTTAGATTAAGTAAGGAGGGACAAGAAAGGGATATCTTAGTTTATTGCAAAGAAGAACAAAAGAAATCATTCAGTCAGCACTGAGAACATTGTGCTTGTTGGAAATATCTGTGGTACCACACAGTCTTCCAACCCCAGGTTGACTTTCTCTGACTCTGTCTACAGAACAGAAATTACTGCTTATTTCTGCCATGACTTGTGCTAATCCCACCAGCATCTTTTCTTCCCCAGGTGACATCATGGGCACTGCCATGCAGAATGTGCACCAGCTCCTCCAGATGCCATTTGGCTGTGGGGAACAGAACATGGTCCTGTTTGCACCCAACATCTATGTCCTGGACTATCTGAACAAAACAGGGCAGCTGAATGAGCATGTTAATGCCAAGGCCATCGGATACTTAGTGAGCGGTGAGAGTTTTGTACTTCCCTTATGATGTATGCTGAAATTCCCTGGGAGGCCCAGTGAGCCTCAAGTAGCACTGATGGTGCTACTTTTACTGGTATCCTAACAATACAGCACTGCTCAGTGACCCACAGGACTGCCCTGATCAAGACATTGGTTTTATCTTCTTTCCTTCATTATCCTCTTTTGCTGAGACTCAAGTGTCATGTTTCCTTTGTGGTTCAGTTTTTCAGTCCCTTCCTCCTTTTCTACTCAGACCCAGCATGTATACTAATCCTGTTAGCTTAGTTGGAACACAAAGCTGATATAGCTCTGCCTATTCTGTAACTCAATGTTTCTGTGAGACAAGATGTTCTGTGCTTTCACTTAAGCTCCCTCAGGACTCCTCTAGATGCTTGGTAGATACGTATTGTATTTCTATGTTTTCCCACTGTGGTTTCAGATAAATCTTCTAGAAAACACATTTGGGTTTATTTTTTAAAATTAGGGAACACTTCCTTATCCATGTTTTGCAGGCTACCAGAAGCAGCTGTCATACAAACATCCTGATGGGTCCTACAGCATCTTTGGTACCAGAGATAAAGAAGGCAACACCTGGTTAGTGACTGTGAGCACATATGATTGAGATATTAATTTGCATTAAATTTACATGATGCAGGTAAAAGGCATATTTACTGGTCAAATCAGATAGACAGAGCTGTGGACTTTGTCACTAGGACTGTGACTCTGCAGGTACTGAGAAAAACAGCTCTCCACACTTTGCCATGTTGAGTGCACACAGAGAAGGTGATCCCTGCAGACACAGATGACTTTTTGATTCACACTTCTGATGTGCCCCATGAAACCCAATGCACTGCTGGAAGAGTGTGCTGGACACCCCTTTTGTGTCCCTTCTAGCTACTATTCCTTCAACTACCCTCTCCTG
Organism: Florisuga fusca; assembly: GCA_038090715.1. Taxonomy (NCBI): domain Eukaryota; kingdom Metazoa; phylum Chordata; class Aves; order Apodiformes; family Trochilidae; genus Florisuga; species Florisuga fusca. The sequence continues at coordinate 55,743,440 of JAAWXA010000004.1, read as the reverse complement.
GAGGAGCTCATGAAGACAAAGCAAGCCACCAACATGTTAGCTGCAACTCTTCATACTTACACCTAGCATGAATGGAAGGGCTGACTTGTTTTGTTCCTGCTCTCAATGCTCATTTCACAGCTTAATCTTTCCCTTTCAGGCTCACTGCCTTTGTGTACAAATCACTTGCACAAGCTAGTCACTTCATCTATATTGATGACAGTGTCCAGGCTCAAACCCTGATGTGGCTGGCAAGCAAACAGAAGCCAGATGGCTGCTTCCAAAGTGTTGGGACACTCTTCAACAATGCCTTGAAGGTGGTAGAGAATTACTTCTTTGTCAAATGTATGCTCTTATCATTAAGATTGTGAAATATTTTTAGCTCAGTCAGCTTTCCCACACCGTTTTACATCTTACGAACACCTGAGATAGGGTTACAGGATTGTATGTGAAGTTTTTTTTAGGTGATAGCATCTGACTTTTCTTCTTTTGAGAGCCATCTCTGTTATGTGTATTCTCTCCTTCCTTGTGTACTGCGTCCAGAGCTGACCACACTTTCCCAGTTGGGATATGGCAATTCATATTTAGAGTCTTCTCACTCCTGTCATTCACTGACAATTTCTCTCTTCTTATCCTTTTCAGGGAGGAGTAGATGATGAGCTGTCACTTTCTGCCTACATCACCATTGCCATGATAGAAGCTGGACACTCCAGCTCGGTAAGGCAACCTTCAGCTGCTGGTATTCAGCTGGAATTGGTCCCCAGTTGTTGTCTTGGCTCCAGTGTCTACTACAAACTATTTAGATGGAGAGAGTGGTAGATGGAGAGAGAACTCCCAGGAAATGCGACTCTGCTCTGTATCTGCACTAGTAACTGTGATAGAACAGTAGCCCACACGCTATGGCTTAGCCTCGAGCATGGCTCGGTGAAGAAAGTAAGTGATTGCAGGTAAATCCCTAAAGTCTACAAAAGGTAAAAACAAGGTCCATCAGAGTTAAAAGTCAGTCTGTCCTTTTAAAAAAGTGGCTAGTATAAAGGAGACTACAGCAGAGATGTTAGGCTTCAATAGAGGAATTTCTCTGTCTCAAATTTTTCATGTCCTTTTTGAGGAACTTCCTGATTAGATAATGCATTAGCAAGACACAGGGTCAAACTGTGAATGCTTTTTAATTGGTGAAAACCTATTATTTTACTTGGTGAAAACTACAGAATTAAATAAAATTACACCAGAGTCACTGAGGCTGGAGACTACTGGGTTGAATTTGTTAATGACAATAAACTCTTGACTATAGAAGTGCAAACTGAATTGTTATAATGGAGATAAGCAGAAGAAATTAACTCTGAAAGAAACAGAACAGTCTTCTGCTTATACACCAACACCTTCAAGAACTGAAAAGTTACTTGATTTGGTGAAATAGAAGTGACTGTGTTCAGTTCGTCACAGTCTGAAATCCCTCCTTAATTAATCCTGTGGTCTTCCTCCTGAAGTTATTCTATAAAGTTAATTTTCATTGTTGTAATAGTGAAGAGTTGAAGAACAGGTTTAAATAAAACATATGTCTGGCCAGGTAAAAGCTACTGTCCTGAATTAGATCGGTATGTCACTTTTTGTTTTGTTTTGTTTTAAAGTATCCTGTACTCCGAAATGTCTTCTTTTGTCTGGAGACTGCATCTGAGAAGAGTATCAGTGTTGTTTACACGCAGGCACTCTTGGCCTATGCCTTCTGCTTAGCTGGCAAGACAGAAAAATGTGAATCATTTCTTAGAGAGCTACAAAAATCAGCAAAGGAAATAGGTAAGTTTGAGACATTTTGCGAATTTGGGAAGTGGGAAGAGGGGACAGATCTTACTGATGTCATGTGGTCTAACCTTGACAATACTGAAAGAACAGGCACAGAACCAACATCCTCAAATAATCTATTGAATTAATTTGCAGTACATCTGTTGCTTTGTAGAGACTACTTGTCACAAAGAGAACAGGACACAGTCTGTCTCTGAGGCAGCAAAGAGCAGTGACACCTATACTCCAGTCTGGTTGCTCCTCACCTTCTCTTTGCTTATTCAGATGGGTCACAGCACTGGGAGCAGGAGGGGAGGTCTCCATCAGGGAAATCTCCCTCCTTCCTTGACCATGCTCCATCAGCTGAAGTTGAGATTACCAGTTATGTGCTGTTGGCATTGCTCTGCAAGCCCAACCGGAATCAAGAGGATCTCACAAAGGCCTCAAGGATTGTGCAGTGGATCATCAGACAGCAGAATCCCTATGGAGGTTTCTCTTCTACCCAGGTGCCAAAACTCCCTTCTACCTAGTCCTAGGAACTGGGGCACTGGTTCAGGATGTCAGTGAGGCTTTGACTATCTGGTCTTATTTCCTTCTTGTATTTGTTCCCTATAACACAGGGGCCAAGTCTTTATCTTGAAGAAACAAAAAAAAAAATTTTTTCTCCTTCCTAACTATGGGAACTCTAAAGCCATACAGGAGTAATGTGACTAGCAAAAACATACAAACATTTATGTTGGGGACAAGCCTATAAAGCACCAGGTCCCAGCTATTATATGACCAAGAATTGCTCTGTAGTTCCATAGAAAACACATGCTTCACCACTCTGAAAAACTTTGGAAGCATGCTCTAGTGCTCAGATGTGATGTTCTGAGACCTCCATGTGAGTAAGGAGATTTCTTTCACTCTAAAACCTTCATGTCAGAATTAAATTGTTCCTAATATATGGAAACTTCGGAGTTATAGACAAATTTTGGGTTTCTTTAGCCAGGATGAAGTGACTGTGGTTTGTATTGGAACCATGACCCCCACTGCAACACTGTGTAGCTAATTGTCTTTTTTTATTTTCATTTCCTTCAGGACACAGTCATTGCTCTTAAAGCCCTCGCTGCTTATGGTGAGGCCACTTACAATTCTGTTACACAAAATATAGTCAAGATCTCTTCCAAAAAGTCTTTTGAGAAGGTGTTTATTGTCAACAATGAGAACAGGCTCCTGCTGCATCAGACTCCCCTTCCTGAAGTCTCCGGGAAATACAGCCTAACAGTGAATGGCAGTGGATGCATACATATGCAGGTAAGTGTCTTCCCTCCTCTTCTTTGTGTCTCACATTCTGCATATCATACAGTCATGTTTTTGATAATTCTCCACCACACTTCTCTTTGTAATTATTTGCAATTATTCTGATCAGCAATTTGTTTCTTTCTGGGAGATGATTCTGGGTAGCAGAAGTGATTCTGATGAGCGGAAGTCTGATGTGTCTGTCATTGATGTAAACAAGAACCTTCCACATAAAACCAAAACCAAAACTGACAGAAAACTTCACTAAGTCTGACACTTGTTTTTTAATGCAAGGATAATCCCTTGGCACACATAAACAAAAGGATTTTTTTCTTCTTCCAGACAGTAATGAGCTACAACATTCACCTTCCAGAAGGGGCCTTTGGATTTTCAGTATCAGTACAGACATCAAATGCATCCTGTCCACGGGAACGACCAGCAAAATTTGATATTGTCCTCACAAGCAGGTAATGTGCCATCAGCAAACCGGCTGCACAGATGACAAGGCAGAGAAGAGTGCTGTGTATTCAGTTCTGCTTATAAAGTCAGAAACCATTAGCTAATTAACGTGTTAATAATATTGGCATGTAAGACAGTATCCCAACAGAACTCGTGATACACCCAGTAACTGGTGGTGTTAGCACATACTCGGCCCTTTCATACTAGGGGCCTGTCTGGTATCTCTCATCTGAGCTTGTCAACAAGTGCATGTGACTCATTCTTCCCAGTGCCATATGAGGCGAGGAGCAGAAAGCTGAGGTTTACTTCCACAGGCACAGTCCAGACTGATGGGGACCTCTGTTGTTTCAGTTACACAGGGAAGCGCAGAAGCTCCAACATGGTTATTATTGATGTGAAGATGCTCTCTGGCTTTGTTCCTGTTAAGTCTTCCCTGGATAAGGTAAATTATAGGAGCAAGAATAAATGTGTCATCTCAGGGACAGAGAAGACTGGTCATGATGAAAACACAGGCCTAATTGAGAATCGTTCACCCACAAACCCTGTGAGGTGTTTGAATGGCTGCATGGTCTTCATTACTGAGTAGAGGGAATGCCCAGCCGTGAGCTGTGAGCACACAGACCTTAAAACCATTAATAACTAGGAAGGGTTTCAGCTAGAGCTTGACCAACCGGCTGCTGCAACTTGGAGCTGGCACTGCCCATGTAGGGAAAGGATAAGAAATCTGTCAGACTTGTTCTGAAACCTAAACAATATTGGAGGCAAGACAGTATTCCCCAAATGAACTGCAGTGCCTCTCCTGCACTCAGGAAGTGCCCATACTCACCACTAAGACAAGTGGAAGTTTTTGTGCACTCCCTCTAATCAGCTTTCAGCCCTTGATACTGGGCTAGGAACAGGATGAATCCCACAGCCACGTGGTAGTAGGCTCTGAGGTAGCGCTTGTTTTTTAGTGGTTTATAAATATTTCATTTTGTATCCATTTTCTTATTTTAAAGCTCATTGATGACCATACAGTGATGCAAGTAGAAAATAAGAAAAACCATGTTCTCCTTTATCTGGAAAATGTAAGTTCTCATCACTGTTTCTTTGACTTGCTACAAGGATGAAAGAAGCATGTAATAGATGCACCTACCAAGTGTATATATTCTACTATAAAGTATATTTATCATGTTCCCTTTCCCATCATTTTTCCCCTGTAATCATGAAGCTGCTTGTTCCTCAAAATGCATGTTAACATCCCAACATACAAAACAGCTTTGAACTGATGCCTGCCGTACTAGCAACCAGAAATAAGTTAATAAAAAAGATCATAAACCTTTCAGTCAATAGATAAACACCAGAAAAGGGGTTCTCTTGTGTATATGTCCACTTGGAGGCTTCTCATAAAACTCAGTTTCTTCAACAGGACACAAAATGCTGCTCTGATCAACTCTGGAAAGATACCCTTTCCATCTCTTACACTAGTTAATTCCCAAATCTAACCTGTAATGTAATCCATAGATCAGAATTATATAGTAAAAGTGCATTTTCTTGCTGCAGATCTAGCAACAGAAGCCAATATACGAGTGATGTTCATCAGATCCTAGTTTCTTGGTGGCATATAATATTCTGTCTGAAATGGGAGGGGTTGGAATGCCAGACTTTATCATCCTGACCATTGGGAGGTCCTGAAAAATTAAGCTCAGTCCTTTGGGATATTCTTTCCCTCTATGGCAACAAGATGCATAGTGACTACAGAACTGGGTAACACGAGAAGGATAAGAAACCTTTTCACTTCAGTGTCCATTTGGGCTCTCTAAACATACTTCTGATCCCAGTTTGAGACGCAGATAATGGACGTCCCACATCTGTATGTTTGGCATCGGTAGGATTTTGAATGTACAACAAGTCAGTTTCCCCTCTGGTCTGCTCCAGGTGGTGTAAGACAAATAGAAAGACTTATGTGATCTCTACCCTTCTATTCTCAGATCTCACACAAGAAAAGGAAAGAGATAGTTTTTTCAGTTGAGCAGGATTTTGTAGTGACCCATCCCAAGCCAGCTCCTGTGCAGATCTATGATTACTATGAAACAGGTAGGTCTTTGATTTTAACCAGGATGAAGTTTGGGGGAGGGGCAACAGAAACACTGTGTAAGAAACACTTAAGAGAGACCCAGTCCTTCTGAAACCATCATTCCTCTGAAGAACTCTATCAGGATCTGGGTATAGTGACAAGGGAGAGACTTGTTTTATCTTAGTGAGCTTGGTATGATGTCCAAGGTTACAAATGGGCATGACTGGAAAGCTATGAAAATGCATGTGCATTTCAAGGATCACCAGCTTAACCATGTGTAGGGTATATCCACCTCCAGGGAAAGGCACCAAAAGAACATTTCTTTCCTTCTTTTCCAGAGGATTATGCTGTTGTTCAATATATATCACCTTGCAAAGAGGCTGTTGAAGAAATGGAGTAATTATTAGGAAAGGTAAGTGAAAGGAAAAAAAACCAAGCAGGTAAGAAGGTGAATTATAAAGCAGCATGAGCAGAGGGATTGACAAGGTCAGTAGAGCAATAACTGTTCTTGCAGAAATTGAGTCTTCAGACTCCACCAGGCTTCTCAGGGAGCAACTAGACACACTGGATAGGTCCTGTCCCATGCCACATGCTCAGTGGGCTCTTAAGTGGATACCACTTTGCTGCCTGTGGAAGAGCTCAGCCTCTGGAATGAAAGACAAAGTCCAGGATAATTGGAAGACTGGGAAATTCCTTCGGAGTTTCCTCAAAAGCATCAGGACTTAGATATGAATAATCTATGTAAAGCTTGAAAGCCTCTCCTCTGAAGTCTGAATTTCATGGGCACAGGCAGGGTGCTTCACGCTGACTCCAAGTAACTCCTTCCTGGTCAGCTAAAACATCATCTGAGGAGAACGCTTGAGGTGATGCAAATCATCGAGGTGATGTGTTGGCCAGTCAGAAGTATGACACTGCCTTGACGAGGGGTGATCCAGGTCTGTGTTCTGCTCAACACAGCAGTTATTCTGGATCTTACCTGCTGAGCAGCTCCCAAGAGGTACAGGCACAGCTTACTGCCAGTTCATGGTCCAGCTCTTGTCTGTTTTGCACAGAAGGGGATGACAACCCAGTATCCTGAAGCTCTATTTTATATCCTGAAGCTGTTGGTTTGTTCTCATTTAGGTTATTTTCTTTTTTTGATTTTCCCCTGCAGGATGATCATAAATGTTGAACAAGTGGTCAAACACCCTATTTTCTTATGCTAGTAAGTCCTGGAAAAGGCCATTTCACCTCACTGATCACATTGGGACTCTGTGACATCATTTGAGCTAGTGTCTGATTCTCCACTTCCTTTCACGGCGTATCTCCATATCTGTAATCATAATCATGTATAACTTTCCATCAATAAACCTCCTTTTTATGTTAGGCATTGCTTATTTTAGTGTCACCAAACAAACATTCTGTATGTTCTGGTTATGGGCTGAGGGAGGATACAGAAAGAGATGCGTCCATCCTGCCAGCATCAGTCAGCCTCCCTCATAGCCATAGCAATAACCGCTGTCAAGTGCTGCAATACACATCAAGTCAGCGTGGCGACAAAGAAGATGGAGACTCCCTTTTTACAAGGATTCACATCAAAAAGATACAGGGTAATGGGTGCAAGTTAGTCCTGGTCAGACTGATTGGACACAAGAGGATATTTTTTTACAATAACAAGTGTCAGTAACTGGGATCATCTCCCCAGGAAAGTGGTGGCTTCCCCAACATTGGATGCTTTTAAGATTCAACTAGACAGGGTGCTGGGCCATCTTGTCCAGACCGTGGGTCTGTCTAGACAGACCAGAAATTCATTGAGGTCATTTCCAACCTGGTACTCTATAAATCTGTGTGCAGTCACTCCCAACCTTCCACCTCCAGAGCACAGGTTGAACCACCCCTCAGCTTTGCCCAGTCCTGCCAGGACTGCTGCTTCTGCCCCTGTGGCATAAAAGTAGGGGTGCACCTGTGGACATCATGCAGTGACACTGCATCACGCTTCATAGAGGAGAGAGTGAAAAAAGGGGCAGGCTTCAATCCAGGCCTCATGATTGCCCAGTCCCACATCCTAGATCACCCTCTGCCAGGGCCTCCAGACTGGCCAGGGTTTGACCAAAGAGATGGCAATTGGGATTCTTGTCCCAGCCACCAGCAATGGGCCTCCCCATTTTCCAGCACCTCTCATCATCCCCCACCTCATGGAGTTGAGGTTTCTGCTCTTGGGCTGTAGTGTGTCAGAGTTGCTGGATGGGTGGGAGGACCATGATGCAGGGGTTATCAAAGGTCTAGCAGAGGGGACAAAGGGACAGGGAGGGATGGCTGGAGACAAGGGAGCAGAGCAGCACTGGCAGAGCTCATGGAAAGATGGATGTGGCTGCTTTTTGCCAGAAGCAGCAACAGTACTAGCAGTCCTGAACCATCCTCTCCAGGCTTCCATGGGCCAGGTGTCAGGAGCACAAATGGAAGCAAGGCCAGAGCCAGGGCCACAGCCACTCATGGCTGGTGGCATCCAGCCCTGGCTACTTTCATGTGTGTCCTGGGGCAGGAGTCTCTGGGCTGTAATGGTGGCTGACCATCCATCATGCAGGAGTGGGGACAGAAGGATGGATCTGTCATGTGGGACCAGGAAGGGGAACAAAGGACCTACTGTGCAAGGGCATGAACATGGATTTACGTGAACATGAAAACTGTTTGAATGAGGAGGGCTATCGTATGTGCTTTGGAAAGATCCATTTCATCAGGCAATTTACTCAAGTTGTATGTGTACTTGCATTTTATTTCAGTGAAAATTACTCATCATGCCAGCCCAGAATATCCCTCTTCCCAATATTTTTTTTTTTTTTTTTCCCGAAAGGTACTAAATAATTTGAGTTATTGTGATTTGGCCTTCTGAATTACTCAGGACTGGATCCTTAACAAACCAGATATCAGTCTCTGCAGGCAGCAGTGTACCCAGATACTCATTGCACAGGGCTGGTCATCCAGGGTATGCGTGATGTCAATGTTATAAAAAGCCACTTCATTAAGTTTCACAGACAGGGAATTTTTGGGGCATGAAATTGCTTTGGGGAGAGTGCAGGTTTCCATGCCAAGGTCCAAAACTAAAACTTCTTTGGCAGTAGGAGGGAAACAAGAAGGCTAATCTGTGAATTTTGCTTGCCTGACACAGCCCAGACTGTAGCAACTGACTCAATTTACATGACCATCAGACAGAAGGAAAGCAAGGATGAAAGTCATAAAAATCCCCCTCAGGTCTTTCCAAATGTTATTTTGTTCAGCTAAACATTGTTTCCTGAGAGGAAACAAGGTCCTAAAAAAAAAAAAAGAAAAGCTGCATTTTTTTCATTCCTTTGGAGAATTCTTTTCCTCTTCAGCCAAACCTGAACTATTAAACACCAAGAGCATATTTCTCACTGCAGACTCTTCCTGTGCAGTCAAAAATGGAGTGTTTATTATCTGTTTTAATCCTGTAGCTCAAACAACTAATTACAGATTTTTACCATGTTCTCCCTTGCTCCTTCTCCCGCAGGGAACAGCAATAATCTTTAGAATGCATGCCTGCACCTCCCAGATTTCTGAAACCTGGGTTGCTTTTTCAGCTATATGTTTTGTGGCACACACATGAAACTGAAGCAAGTCTATTAATTGTTTTTTAAGCAAGACAGAGACGCTCACTAGATTTTATGTAATTTCTTTCTCTGTAATCCTATAATACTGAGGCTTTGTATCAGTCACTCCCAGAGACTTGGGAGTGTTCTGGGTCTCAGAAGGTCAAAACTACTTTAATTTTTTGCAAGACATACGAGGTAATCAATTTCTGTTTCCTCAAGTGCGAGAAAACCAAGCTCACTGGCTCTCCCCAAAGACACAGGTGCTGGGTTACTGAGCTCAGTTTTACACTTCTCCATTTAAAAAAGGTACCAGAGAAGGGAGACAGATACGAGTATCCACTGAAACTGTTGTGCAGGTCCTTGAGCTAATTCAGCAACACTATGAGAAATGGGAAACTCAGGACTTCATTATGGTGGTCTTCCAGTGCCCTCATGCTTGCTCTACAACTCCTCTATCTCCTGTGGTTCTGTGAATTGCTCTATTAGAAATATATTAAAATATACTCTGAAATGCATGTTCTTATGAGTAAAAAGGGACAACAAGGAGTATAACCACATGAGAATATCTTTGACTAAAATGCTCTGTCAAGCTTACTTCCTTTCGTTTTAAAACCTTGTATTGTGCCAAGGGAACTGTTTTGCTGCTCATGTGGAGTTCACACTGAAGGCTCTGCTAAAGGTTGATGCCATGGCCTACTCAAGAAGAGGACTTAAAATTACTACACTTGTTCACGAACCAAAATACAAACTTTTTTGCTATAGATGATGAGTCTAATCCACAATGTGGGCAAGAGGTTGCAAAATCTAGAGAAAAAACACATGAATCTCCCCAGAAAGATAAGCTTTGGTGTAGCAGCATTCTCTTGCTTTGGTCTCTCAATTGCTTACCCAGCACTCTTGTTAGAGAAAGAAGTTCTTGGTCCAGGGAATTTGGTTGCTCCATCTTTTGGCTCAAATTGTCTGTTATCCCAGCAGTGTCATGGGTAATAGTGACAAGCTGTTAAACAACGGCACAGGAAGACCTCAGCTGTATGACTTCTTTTATTTTCCAGACCTTGTTACCTACTTGTTGATGTTCAGGTTTCTCCTCACCACCCTTCCTCTTTCATATATGCAGTGTGGATGTTGATCAACAAATTCACTGCTCAGAGAGGATCAGAAATGTGCCAGAGGACCCTTCAATTGAGAAATTACGGTGTCAAAAATGCTCTGAGGAAACAACTCAGCCTTCCACTCCCATCATTTCTTGAGTTCATCTGCCACCTGTCTTGGCAATTTGGGAGGCAGGGCCATGTCTGCAGTCAAGTGACCCTCACCACTGATTCATCACACATGTGACATAGAAACTTGAGCACATCTCTGGCACCACTGGCTGTGAAATGCATTGCAGAGCTTCATGAGGAACATCGGTAGTCTACATTTTATTTTTTTTATCCGGAGTTGCAATGAAAAGTTTTCTAAAAAAATTTTCAAGTGGAGAAGCAACATTGTGTCTGCTAGTCCTGTAGCTCAGCAGAGAGAGACAGCTTCCTTCTGCTTTACCTCCTAAAGGGTCACTTTTTGAGAGCCAAGAAAACCTTAAACATGTGACATTACACTGGATACTGGACCTATGACCCTCCTTCAAGAAAACATCTCACTCTTTCCCTTTCTGATCCTCTTACAAACTCAACACACTGATCTCCTTATTCCTTTTGATGCTGCCCTGGAGTCCTTCACTTCTCCTTCTCCTCCACACCAGTGTTCCTGCTGGGCAGACCAGGATGCCCCTTAAGGACATGATCTCAGAAAGGGTCCTCTCTTCTCATAGCTCTCTTCTCATAGTCCCTCATTTCTTCAGCAAAGTCTTGTCCGGTTCCCTTCCAACCACTTGTTGTACAGTGTGGGCCATCCCAAAACAGCAGGGAAATGCAGTGATCTAATGCAGCCAGGGCAGGCTCTATAGCAAGGCACCAGGTTCAAAAGGATCTGGATAAATGGCACATTCTCCAGACATGTTACAGCATGATGGCTCATACCCCTTTCTCTGACCTGAAGGGCCAAATGTGACCAGCTCTGCCCTGCCTAACAAGGTGCAACAAAACAAAGCAGAGGTGCAGGGAAAAGGGTTAAATGATATGAAAATATCTGATCTCCTTGCCTCTTACTCCATTAAGACTCCTTGTCTTGATTTCTTGTAGCATCCTCTGTCTCAAAAATTTGGACAAACACTTAGCTGAATCCCAACTACTCCTGTAACTGGGTGAAGACCCGTGTCTTTAGCACCAAATGCCACCTGGCTTAGCTGTCATACAGAGAGAGGCCTGGATGTGCCCACTGATACCCAGCCAGTCAGTAACTGATATAAGCGTAAAATCTTCATTCCACCTGCCTTGAAGGTCAGCAGAAGGACCTCCACGAGATGCCTGTACCTCAGCTGAGGAGAGAGGGAACCCAAGCAACAACATCACAGCTAAAGCTAGAGCTAGTCACAGTGCCTAAATGCATTCTGTATGTCTTATTATATGGTAAAGTTTTTTCTGCAAAAATTAGTCTTTTGACTCAAAAGCAGTATAGTTAGTGGTCCCAAGTTTTGTTTTGAGACACATTTGTAAATTCTTTGGCTTTTTCTCTCCCCTTCCTTGGCAATCATCTAAGTAACACAAATGTATAAATGAAAGTAACTTTTCACTTTTTAATGCATCAGGGATTATCTAAATTCTCTGTAATATCCAAAAAATACCTGTGAACATAGAGACAGTTTCTTGCTTAGATTGACACCCACAGGCACCCTTTCTTTCTGCAGCTGCAGTGACAAGCGAGTCACCCTGTGAATACCAACAAAGACAAACAACAGACACTGAAAAGAAATCACATGAAAATACAGCCAAATTGGAGTAACATTATTAAATTCCACAGCTAAATGTCTTAATTTATTTTCATGGGGAAATACATTTTCTATAGTGGTCATAAACTTGGAGGTATAGGACATGACATTTTTCTGTCATCTTTGCTCAGCAGTGCAGTGAAGACTGTATGGCTCATTGGAAACTTGTAAAATAAGGTTCTCTGTGACTGGAATCTATCAATATGTATGATAGCCTGTATTAATTTGTTAATTGCATCTTTTGTGTCAGTTAATCCAACTCAAAATAATATATTTTACAGCACTGGTGGGATGAAACCTGTGAAGGAAATATTGTGAAGGAAATATTGTGAAGGAAATACTGTGAAGAATGAAATGCTCCAGGTTGTAAAACAATGTAATAATAATAATAATAATAATAATAATAATAATAATAAATTCAGGCAAATGAGAAGGGATTCCATGGCATCTGTATCCTAGTGGCCTGGTGTCTTCCTCCATTTCAATACAATAATACCTGGAAAGGAAACTCAGGGCACCAACACATGTAACTTGCCAGTTACACGGAAGCCTGTCTGAGAATTACTTGAATTAATCTAACTTTCCCAAGTTTTCTTTGGAAAAAAACAAAACAAAATACAAACAAACAAACAAACAAAAAATTGAATATACTACAGTTTTAGTTTAGTTTTGGAAGTAAATAAGTTTCTAAACCTTCTGTGGAACAGCCAAAAGATGTTCTACCTTTACATGTGACAGTAAACATATGTAATAATCTATTTTCAAGCAGGATGAACCAAAATTAATTGCTATCCTTTAGCATCATCACTCTTCTTGGAGGATTAAAGGAAATCGTATTTTGGCATTTTGGCTATATCAAGCATTTAATGTGATGTGAACTAATTTAAATTCCTTGTGATCAACAGTTATATACAATTATTCATTTATATTTTGTACCAGCTTAATATGGGGACTGTTCAATGAAGATATTACACAGTACAGACTGCGTCTTGATCTGCCTGCTGCACCGTGATCTCAGACATGAATGAAGTATTATCACAGGAGGAAATACCTTTTTTCTGGCTAAAATCATAATTCTCAGAGTCACAGAATTCTTGTTTCACTGAAGCCACCACCATATACGGCAAAAATGCCGCATGCTTTTCTCTGCAGTGATATCTTTCATTAGACCTTGGAAGAAGTAGCCAGTCTCTCAGGCACAGGCTCTCCAGGTCTGAAAAAGCATCCTAAAGCTTTCAGGATTAGAAATTCAGGCTACTTGATTTGAGCTTTGTGAGAGAGAAACACACTGGCTGAAGCACTGAAGGGCAGTAGGTGCTTGTGGAGCAAAGTAGGCATTAGGGTGTCAGAGAGCTGAGTCCTGGGGAACGAAGCAGCAAGTCTTCTATACCTTGCGCTTAGTAAGATGGTTAGTAGAAGGAAGAAGACAATAGATCTCCACTGAATCCCTGTTTTTTGATGTCTCTGTTGATCTATGAATTTTAGTTCTACATGCTTACCCTTAGAGCCTATTTTGCATGTGTCCATTCAGATTTCTTTTTCGCTTCAGTTTACAGCAGCTTGAATGACAACAGGCAGCTTAGGATGAGTCATGTTTTCCAGCAAATGCCCGGGACACTATTGCTTAGAAAACTGCTATTTTGCAGTAGTCATTTACTGGAGAAGTTGAAGATGAAAGGACAGACAATAGGGAAAATTTCTGGAGAAAAATCGATATGGTTTTATTACTTGGCAGTTACACAACTACTTATTTATCTCTATTTCCATCTTTAAATGATAATCTGCCAAATCCTTTTTTTTTTTGCTCTTTTCTTCTCCATACAACATTTCTGTTACACTTCTCCCCAGCAGACACTGGCTGCCTCCTGACTGTTTTCCTGATTTTTGTGGTTAAATTTTATTCTACAAGAAACTGTGTGTGATTTTTTAACACCATTCTTCAACTTCCTTTCATCCCCATACATTTGTCCTCATCTTTTGAACTGCTCTTCCCTGCAGTTTTGTGGCTACCACATCAGAGACAAGACACTGTATAACTAACAATCAGTCTTAACATTCACTCTTTTTCAGACCTGCAGACAAATAGGGCTGCCTGTGCTGCTGTGATCTAATACACACCCTTGCACAGAACAAAGAATCTCTGCCATTAATGTGGCTTCAGGCAGGAACAGTTAACATAGGTTGTGCTGAAGCTTTTTCTCTGCTGGGTTATTCATACACAACAGAAATCTTCACAGGGATCATGAGTCTCCAGAAATTGTTACCAAATTCTTTCACTGTACAGGCACTGGAGGCCATGCTGCAGTTTTGCAGTTTTCCATGGACTGGCACAAGCACCCACCTAGTTAGTCTTTTCAGGGAGTGCTAGTAGACTGAATTTTTCTGTTCAGTGACCTGATGGAATTTAGGAAACCTTTTTTATTATTATTATTTTCTATTTGATTCTACTTATGAATAAGCTGCTACAATCAGAGGTTTGCAGAAGACTGAGCCAAGTGAGCAGCACTATTTTTATTGACTTTTGTTAAAAAGATGGCTCACAGCAGCACAGATCTAAATCTAGGAAGGGGAAGGAGGAGCCGCCTGGAACATCTGTGCTCCAGGTTATACAGAATGACAGAAGATTATCACCATGCTGGGGAGGCAAGGATGTTTCCCAGCAGCATCATGTAATATCTGTGCACAGTCATAGAGTAAACAGAACTTAGTTCCATACCTAGACCAGCACCCCACTTCATTTTGGGTTATAGACAGATTAATTATCTAACCCATAGTAGCTCTGTTAGCAGCTGTGTCAGCAAACTTCTGCAGTACTCTGTTTACATAATATGGGCAATGTTTCTGTCTGTGGGTTTCCTTTTGATCGTAAAATACCCATAAACCTGGCTTTTACCTTCAGAAAAATCACAGTATCCCACAACAGAACGCTGTGACAGGGCACAGCAAATATTACCCTGTGTTGAACACGGTTCATTTTCTGAACACTGTGAATTACTAATGGGTTAAATAAATCAGGGTATGAATCACTCAGAGCTTTCTAATACAAGCTGTATCCAATAAATGCCATTCCCCCACTTGGAAAGTCTCTGGCCAAATACTGTCCCTCTATTCCAGCTCCTCCTTACCGCCTCTCCCTGTTTCCGGATGGGCCCTGGCCCCCAGCCCTTATCTCCTCCAGCCCCCGGGCTGTTTGCAGAGAGCAGTTATAAAGAGGCTGACCCAGCAGACAGTGGAGGGGAATTTCAAGAAAACAGCAGCACTGGACCACGCTGGGTGACTGCTTGACTCACCACAACCTGCTCTGCAGCATGGGGGAGGACAGGCTGCCCAGAAAACCAAACATCTTTCTCCTTCTTCTCTTCTTCCTTCCTGGAAATACCTCTCCCACCACAGAACCGTAAGCTACAGATGCGGAGTGGGGAGGGAGGTCTTAGTGCTCCTCTTTTCCTTCAGTTTTCCTTTTTTCTGTCAAGCTGCTGTTCCAGTTTCTTCCACTCTCACCCTGCATCCCACCACTAGCCAAGCCCTGAGCTTCCTTCACAGCCATGCCAGTGCTTCCCACTCCCACCCTGCAACCCCTGGTTGTGCCGCTCTGGGCCCCCCCCCTCCCCCCCAGCTCTGCCAGCGCCCATCTCCTGCCCTGACACATGCATGGTGGATCCTCACAATGACTTTGCCTAAGTGTATTCCTGCCTGGAAACCTTCAGTTGCTTTGGAAGCTTGAGGGCATTCTGCCAGAATCTGTGTACTTACCTTTCCTGTAGTACCCTTATTTCATTCACTGAGTTATTTCTTCCTGCTGCCCAGTTGCTTTCAATCCAACTTGCTCCCTTTCTCCCGTTCCTTTCAAGCCACTGTGTTTTCCTTGGCAGCACCAGATGTACTTGTTCCCAGAGAGGATCTGTGACCTAGATTCTCTTCCTCCAGCACAGGCCCTGGCACGGGCACCCTCCCCTGGGGTACCTACCACAGGGCTCTGCAGCCCAGCAGCATGGCTGGAGCACCCACTCTGCGGAGGGCCCCAAGGAGAGGGTGGAAGACTGCAGGCAAGCATCCCCACCCCAGCCTCACCTACCAGAGAATATGCTCCAGAGCCTCTGGTCTGTCTGGGAGCAGCCTCTCTCTTCAGACCCTGGCTGCTGTTACACTCTGTGACTCTTGCTGTGCTGGCAGGAGCAGCGTTCTCCCCAGCGTGGGTCTCATAGCTGCAGAGATTCCGTGCAGACCAGCAGCACAGCAGTGGTGGTAGCAGCTGTACTAAAAGGTGCAATGCTGCTGCTGCCTGCTCTGTGGTCAGAGGTGAACTGCTGGCTGCCTCAGACTGAAGGACCTTTGACTCATGCTGTACCATCTACCTCTCTCTGGTCTCTCTACAAGGGTCTGATGTAATTAAGTAGTTAAGATTAAGTAATCTGAATTCATTCCTCCCCACGATCAGGACAAAACAGTATGAATTTATACCTCTCACTCCCCTCCTCCTGTGAGCAAAATGTTTTTCTTTGTGCCTGACCTGAGCACCATTTGAGGAGGGGAGAACACAGCTTTCCTCCTATGCCTGCAGTGGTTAATGTACCCTGCAGACTGAATAGCCACCAGAACTTTTTCCTGCTGCATCTAGATAGCTTAAATCAACACAGGTGAAAAGGAATAGCAGGTCTATAAAAATGATCCAGCATCAGTCCAGGGCTACATTAGCTCTATATTCTCTCTATTCTCTCTGTCTTGCTGGCCAGTCATAGGTGCTGAGGGACAGGCGTGAAGAGAGGGACAAGCGGGAAATGAGTTTCCCATCTGTGATAGGCTCATGGAGCTTCTATCAAGAGGTTCAAGATCTTATTGTGGCAGGCATTACACCTGTGCCACTATGTTTTCTAGCCATTTCTGGTTAATGAATTTACCCAGGACATTTTTTATTGCCTTCATATCAGGAGTAGCTGGTCTTCTATAATACTTCTGAGTCTCATACCAGATTTTATGTAACTGGTGCCACAAGGCAGATACTATATGCCTTGGAGAGTTATCAGTAGGTGGGGAGTGACATCTTTGAAGGGGCTGGACTTGACTCAACATGCAGGTAAATGTCCTCATTATCCACCTCAGTTGCACCAGCTGACTCCTTTAATCCTTACTCAGGGAAGGACAGCCAGCAGCAGCCTGTCAGTTGATGCAGCCTGGCTGTATGTGCCCTTCTGGGATTGCTTGAGAGCAACAGAAGACTTAAGAGAAACAAGCTGGCCATCCCAGAATTAAACTTTTGGGCTTTACAGTATCTGGCATCATTAAGTCCCTCAGCTTTGTTTTGTAACTTAGGGATAAAGTTTCTACTTCCTCCTGTTTTTTCTAAGACTGCTGCTTAATATTTTCAGCTAGTGTTATTTAATACACTTGTCACAGGTGATAACAAACCATACTTTATTTGATGGACATCATTAATTTTAAGCTTTCTGTCATCCATTTTCCAGGCTTGAGAATCCCAGATTATGTGGTGTGTCCTCCAATGGAAATAATTCCATATTTAAGATAATCTCTGCCATCTTTCCCCAAATCTTTTCCACTAAATCCTTTTTATAAATCAGAGCAAATCAGCACACCATATGTGAGCTGTGGAAATACCTTGCAATTAAACAATTGCAAAATGATGTTTCTGATTTTTCCTGTATTCCTTTCTGAGCGCTTCCCTACAGACCATTTTTTACTTAGCACTGAGTGACAGTTTTTCCAAGAATGATCAATAGCACTTGTGTTTGAGTGGTAGTAGCCCACTTATACACTTATACAGTGTATACATGATAGCAAATATGTTGTTGAGGTAACTTTTTGTTTTATTATTTTGCCTTTATGAACAGTTAATTTGCCATTTTTGATGCACAGTCCCAACTTATGACAAAATTTTTCAACAAATAGGGAAGTCAGTTTTTGGCATTCTCTTACCCTGGACAATTATGAGAAAATTGTACTTTTTAGATCCTTTAGCAGTGTAGTAAACAACAGGAATCCTGCCATGGACACCAGAGGATTTCACTGGTTCCTACCCTTTGTGTTCTATTTTTTCTTCTGTTAATCCATGTCAGACTTAATATTTTGGATTCTTAATAAAAAATAGTAAAATTATCCATTTTGTTGGATAATAGCTTAGTTTAATGGTATTTTGTGAGGGATCCTTGTTGAAAGCTCTTTGGAGATGCAAGTATACTTGTGTTGCAATAAGCCACTACTCTCCAAAATCCTTTGTGTGCTTATCTTAATAAGGTCTCAAAATGCAAGCACTCACAATTTTGCTCAGCATGGGAAGGATTTGGAAACCTGAATAAGCAAAGACAGGAGCAGACAGGCAAGTGGGTGGTTTTTTCAACCCTAAAACTGCTGATTTTTCAGCCTTTTTTAGACAGTGCCTTTGAGTCTCAATATGAGATTGTGGGATATACAAAAATCAATTAACAGCCTGGAACCTCTCACACCATCCTCACTCCCTGCTATGAATCTGAACAAAACATCCTTTGTAAAGAATTCTATTAGCATAAAAGTTGCTCCTTCCATTGCAAACATTTTTCTGCTTTTAGTCTAAATAGTCAGGCAGTTTTATATGTAAAAACCCAAAATAAAATTAATGTTTGTGTGTAGTGTGTGCAATTAATGGCAGTTAATGGATTAGACATGCTGATTTGTTAACTGCCTTTCACCTAATACTATTTCCTTAAGACTGATTCACAATTCTGATGTTCTGATTCTTGCTTCCCTCTCTTTCTAGGCAGTATATGGTGCTACTGCCCTTTCTGATACACACCGAGTCTCCTGGGAAAGTCTGTGTTCAGCTGACCCACCTGAATGAGTCTGTGGCACTGAGTGCCACACTTGAGTACCAAGGGGAAAATAGGAGCTTGATTGATGATGTGGTGTCAGAGAAGGATGTCTTCACCTGCATCCCTTTCTATGTGAGTGTCTCATCCTTGTGGGATTGTGTTTACTGATGTGGCACAGTAGATCTCACTAGTTTAGCAATGATAAATACAATACATTGCAATTAGACACTTCTAAGCCTAACAAAAAAAGGATTTTATGTGGAAAATTAACTTTGGTAACATTATGAAAATTCTGTGTCCTACATAATATTTCTGTGCATGCAGGGCTTAGAGAACTCTTTTGGGATTCCTCATCCTAGAACTTTGACTGACAAAATATACACCATGTTTGTCTGACCTGTGTAAGCCTCAGAGGAAAAAAAACAAACTGGAATGAAAACACTAGAAGCTTGGGAATGGTTAAAGACAGTGGGGTTCATGAGATCATTTGTCTCCTTCTGGAGCTTATTTGTGATTTTTTTATGTTGAACAATGGCTGGTGAGTAACATAAGCAACTGGTCCCATCCCCTGAATAAGGAGCCTGCTTTGATTTCCATTATGATACATCATAGGATAGAACAATGTCAGTTTCAGTATTTCCTTAAGGAAAATGTATAAATTAAGGAAGAAAAAAGGCTTCTAGTGTTCAAAAGAGGGGAAGAAACAGCATGGAGGAAACTCAAGAAAATGGAGATATATTATCGCAACAGTTCCTAGTTCCTGAAGGATAAAGAATATTTTCTTCTCTGAATTCATATCAGAAAATCATATTTTTGTCTTGCTTCCAGCACTGAGTCTTTGGTGTCCCTATGGGGAATTTTCTGACCTAGCTAAATACTTTGTCTTTCAAAGACTTAGTGAAGTGGGGCGAATCAGTAAAGTAGTTATCTTCTTCATTTTCCTTAGCTTCCAAAATCCAATAGCACATCAGTGGCATTTCTCACTGTGATGGTAAAGGGCGCAACACTACAGTTTGTGAGTCATAAGTCGGTGCTCGTCCAGAATTCTGAGAGCTTGGTCTTCGTTCAGACAGATAAACCCATCTACAAGCCTGGACAGACAGGTATGGGCAATTGGGTTGCTGTGGACTCTGACAGCAGAAAATCTTATAGGCTTCATTCTCCAAGGCCCCATATTTTAATTAAAGTTTTCAAACTTCTTCACAAGGGGAGTTACAGTGCTCAGTGAATCTTATTTTCGTCAGCTGACATCTAGGGCATATGCCTGTTTACTAATTGCTGTTCTTCATCCTCTGGGCACACCATCTCATACAGTTATAGGCACAGGCTCAGATCCATTTTACTCAACTAGGGGCATGAATCTGGAATGACTTCAAAGCCTAGTGCCCCTTGGCTGCACCTGAATCAACACTGCAGGACAGTCAAGCCCAAGAGATAATTCACTTCAGCCAAGACCTGATTATTCTTCTAAATTTAACTACCTTTCACCTTATGCAAGAGAGAGAGACTGAAGTAATTGCTTCCAGAACTTAGAGATCTCAGTGCAGAGCCTGTTGATCAGTGGAATGAACCTAAGTTACAAATTACTGAAATATCATTTCCTGGTAATGGCTACAAAATTAAAAGTGGAATTTCCTTATTTTCCATTGCACCTTTCAGTTCTGTTTCGGATCGTCTCTCTGGACAAAGACTTCCACCCGCTAAATGAGAAGGTAAAGCCAGAATTATTTGTTGTTTACCATGAAGCTTATTTCTCAATTCACGCCATTACTGTCAGCATCCACTGAAGACTGCCTTTCAGCACACAGTCCTTTCGTACTCACACCATCTTTGTCTCATTACATATCCTGTCCTGGAACAGACTCCATTTATCCCTCTTGAATGTTCTTCATTTTTCAAATTGATATAGGTGTCTAAAACCAGATTTGCAAAGGATTGTATGTGGATAAGCATGTAGGCAGGGATTTCATTACTGAAGGAATGGGTGGGACAAGTTTCCATTGAAAGTGACATGCACAGATGTTTCCGGTAGTGGGTGCCACCGTAGGCAGACAGTAGCATGACAAGGTCAGGGGTATAAGTCCACCTTTTAGCTTATTTTGCAATCAGCTCCTCATGCAAACAAGCTCTTTAAAAACTCTTAGCCCATCACATTATCATACTGTGGTAACACAAAAAATTCTGGGTTCTAAAACACTATAGAAGAACTGCTCCTAACCATCAAGAACTAAGGAAACAGCAAGTACAGAAAAGGAAGAACTCGAAGGATTTCTTAGAAGGTGTTCTTCTGCCTTTCAGTACAAATCTGGAAATAGCTCCCGTCTATATATGACTAATATTTGTAATGGTGATTTTCCTTTGTTTTTTCCCCAGTTTCCACTTGTCTACGTTCAGGTGAGTGGACAACTACATGTCTAATATTTCAGCAGAAGATGCAGCCACAGAGTCTCCAGCAGTTTGCAGGCAGAGATGCAAGGGGAAAGAGCATGCACACATAACCTTTTCTATATATGTAAAGGAAGGCTGACTATCTGGGGATAAAAATAAGTTCCAACAATCATTCTTTATTTGGGTAATGTGCTGTAGAGATACAATAGTTAATCAGTGCAAGACATGCTGTGAACAGAATTACACTGGTCCTATCAGGATTAGTCCTCCTTCCAAGCAGAACTAAGATTTTCTGTTTTCCAAGTGTGGTTGAAACCACAGAACTGCATTACACAAACTAGAAAAATGAAAGAAACAAAAATGAGATTTTCAGCAGGGTTGAAATGTGACGGTGAAGAGGTCAGAGCTGTAGGATGCATTTTGCTGACTGTGCCTTCATCCAAGGATTCTTCCTCAGAAGCCTCCACTTCTGCCCCCTGACTGGTGACCTCCAACAGGGGGATGTCATTCACATCCCTTCTTCCTTAAGCCCCGAGATAAAATCTTAAGTGAAATAAATGCACACAGTGGCATACCTTGAGCCACATACCTTTCTAGAGCAAATAGAATTTTGGTGACAGCCAAGGTATAATGCAAAGAACAGGGAGAAAATGGAAAACTGCGAACATTTATTAACCATCCTGCTGAGAAGCCTGAAAAGGCTGAATCAAAATATGCAGAACCATTGTGTTTGTTCAGTGACTTCTACAAGAAATTTTGGACTAAGCTAATGAATTTGGAGCATAGCTATTGATAGTGAGTTAATAATGAGCCTGTAGTAGTCACTGGATTTCAGCTGCAGCATTAGGAGCAGAGAGACAACAAGGGAGAGCATCAAATAGATGCACATATGTGGGATATGCTTTCCTGTGTTCCTGTCCCCACTGTCCCTCCCTACCAAAAAGCTTTGTTCTCCTACACATGTACATTTCTCAGTCCCATAGATAGCTCAGGTGTCTCATTCCTCAGCAGATTATTCACTAGTACTCAGAGAGTATGCTATTTGAGGCAAGAAAAAAAACTTTTAGCAAGTGAAGGAATTTCCCTCCTTTCTTCCTGTGCTCCACTTACTACTGCTGTTCATTTCTTTGTCTTGTTAAATTGCCAGTCCCAGCTTTCTGGCATATTCTTCTTAAGCATGCAGGTAAAGCTGGAGGGACACAACACAGGACCTCCAGGGTTAAGAGGTTTTCTTACACGCCAGTTATGCAGAACTGACAGGTAGGTGCTCACAGTTGCTCACAGTTTGTTAAATAATTACAGCTAGGCATTTCCAAGCCAGGATATATATATATATGTATATATACTGGGCACTGTCCTGTCCCTGAGAGCCTTCTGTACTGTCTTGTGATCTTGAGTTCTCCACACCTGCAGGATCCCCAGAGGAACCGTGTCTATCAATGGCAAGGGGTGGAACTAGACACCGGCCTTACACAGCTATCCTTCCCCCTTACCTCAGACCCCATCCAAGGCTCCTACAAAATAGTGGTGCAGAAGAGTTTCTCATCCCATGTGGAGCATTCCTTCAGTGTGGAGGAATATGGTAAGGAAAGGAGGTATGGGCTGCAACCAGGGCTGAGAGAAACACCTTTTACTGCGACCTCTCAATTTGGGATTTCTTGGGGGAATTGCATGGAGAAGGGAGGGACTGAATACATCAGAAATGTGCTTCAGAGGGACTGACCCAGAAGGTGCTGAGTATCAGAGGTGGTTGCTCACTTTATAGCAACCTGCCTGTATTTGCTTTTGCTCATAGTACTCTTGGAAATACAGGACTTGATAAGCTTCCTGTGCATGGTTTGTGGCACCAATTTCAACTGACTCTGTTTTAGCCATTTTTCAGTATAGCATCTTGTAGTAAATATCACTAGGTACAGAGTAAGAAATTACAATATTTTGGTGACCCTGTTTTGCCTCTCACCATCTGTATCAGTTCAATTTCTCTCCTTTCAGTCTTCTTTTTTTCCTCTTCTTCCTTGTTTCTCCAAAAGCTTAGAAAATGTGCTTGGTAGAAAACTTCAGTTTGAACAACACTCCCCAAATGCTAGACAGATGCGAACAGTCTAATAGTCAAAAAATGAGTAATGAGAAATATGCGGCCTCAGGGAGCATTATAAGCCCCAGTTCTGCTATAAAACTTCTCAGGTGTTTGTTGTTGTGTGTTCTGGATAGGCTCTGTGTAGTTGAGGAGGCTGCTTGACCTGTTCTCTGCACTCCAGCCTCCCCCCAGCTGCACATGGAGCCCCAGTGATACAGCACATTGCTCAGAACTTGCTTTTTCTGGAATATGCAGGGTTCAGACTCAAACAAGATTTTCACTGGAGTCCATATAAGCTGGCTTATTTATTTTGAAGTCACACAAGTTGGCCCATATGGACATAGTGAATAATTTGAACAAAAATGAGGTTAGAGACTTCAGCCTCCCATGGTGACAGATGGACAGTGCTTTGCCCGCAAAGATAATTCTGAACACCTTCCAAATCAAAAATTAATGTCCCTTTCGTAGCATCACACTAAACTAATTTTTCTTTTTTTTTTTTGTTCTTTTGTCTTATCTCCATGAATCTCCCCTGTTGTTAGTTCTACAGCCTTTTGAAGAAAAGTGCTCTGGGGTTTAAACACTGACCTCTGTCTCCCATCATAGAAGCAAATTTATGTCTAAACTATGTAACACAGGTTGCCTTCCAGTTGTTGGGTCTCTGTGTACACCCTGCCTGTTCATATTTCCTTGAACTATGAAAAAAAAAAACCTGTAAGCAGGCCATTACATACTTCAGTCCACTCCTGGGCTAGCTGGGGGCTTAGGGTTGCAGGGCACAACAGGGGAAGAGGGATGTTTGTAACTTGATACTCAGGAGCAAAATATACTTTTTACTTGCCACACTCTGTATCAGGCCTTGTTGCTGTCTCATCCACTTGAAAACCTAGACCTGAGAGCCTGTGGATAGATACCATGAAATTGTCTGACCATACTGGACAGTTTCACAAGCTATGGATTAATATATATATGTATTAGCTTGGAAGCTCTGGAACACTAAGAAACATACAGAGAATTAATGATTTGAGCCATTTCAATGTGGTAAAGGACACAGGTGGTAAATATGCTACTCCAAGTCTTATTTGTAAATTAAACATGGAACACAACACACAGGACCAATGTGTCCTTCTGAACAAGTGTGTGTAAGGGACCTACACAGCTGTCTGGGGTCAGTGGGATCATATGAGCATGTGCTGCAAATAAGGGAAGGTAAGGCTAAAGGCTCCCTTTAAATCTGAAACAGTGGTGAAGGCTGAGAAAATCTAGGGAAGGGTTATCAGAACTCTGCTGCAGACAACAGAGAGACGATGGTTCATATTATGATGATCCTGGCTCTGTGTTTGGGCTGCTGTGTTGTACACAACTCTCTTTCACTCTTCTCATACCAGACTTTCTCCCATTTAGTGCTGCCCAAGTACGAGGTGCTAGTGAAGCTGCCCAAGGTGATCACTATTAAGGACATGGAGCTTCCAGTGTCCATCTGCGGTCTGTAAGTCACAGAGCTGGAATAAATCTCCCTCACTCATCCTTCATTCCTCCTTTCTGCTAGGGATCTGAAGAAGAGCTAGGGAAGGCTTTTCATACATTCTCCAGTCATCTAGTTCAGGCTTGTTCCACCCTATCAAACCTGAGCCTGCTACTTGGCCTGAACAGTCATGTGTTCCTTAAAAGATAACACCAAACCAATCTGCAGTTCTCCCCTTCCAGTTTACTGTACATTTTCTTTCTGTCTTTACATTTCTTCAGTTAGAGCTTCTCTACCAATCCTGAAGCCTCAAATACTCAGAGGTGTCAATTCAGACATCACTTAAACGGGTGGTGTAAACCCAGTGTTCCCATTTTTAATTCATAAATTGCTTCTCCTGAGCCCTCAATTGCCTTTCTTCTTCTTCACTGAATACTTCAGTAGTTTGTGATACAAGGATATGCCTGTCTGAAATAATTTTCAGCTTGAGAATCTTTTAGTGCATTCCTGCAGAGACTTCCCACCTAGCAGAGATTCTAATGGATCATGGAAGAATCTCACCCTAGAATTGGTGGAAAATCAGCAGACTCATTAAAATATCACATTAATCAGTCTTTAAGAAGAAATATTTGGAAGTCATCCACAGAGATCTTTAAGGAGGTGTGTCTGAGTGAGACTTAATGACTGATTGTCGCATCATCTAATATGTTATTTAACAATTTGTGGTTATAGGTACACCTATGGCAAACCTGTTCCTGGTCTGATCAATGTCCAAGTGTGCCGGAAATTTTCCCATTCTGCTTCAAGTTGTTACGGAAAAGAAGCAGAAGCTATTTGTGAAGAATTTACTAGGCAGGTGAGTCCCAGGTTAAAATGCAGGGGTCTTTCTTATAGGTAACAGGCAATGTTCTCTAAAGGATGTGACTGCTGGGAGATAGTAGGACAGTGGACCTAGCACCCTGCCTGGGAAACAGTAGATGCTCTCAGAGGAAGGTATTCTGAAGAGGTGGGTTATTAAACTGGAAACAGAACTGATGAAGAAACCCCACAGCTGAAATCCTGACCCCATTGAAACTAGTGATGAGTTAGCAGCTGTGAGGTCCCAGCTATTGAACTGAGAAAAGAATGGAAGGATGGTCAGGGAGCAAAGAGTAAAGATGAGGGGAAAACAAGAAGGCAGTATTGTATATGGGTCAAACAGAGGAGAAAAGAGAAAGAGCAACAAGGAAAAGTGTGAAGACAACAGAAGAAACAGGAAGAAAACCAAAACTAAGTTAGGAGAGAGGTAACAAGTAAAACAGTGCATGCCTTAGAATCAAAGAATCACAGAATCAGCCAGGTTGGAAAGGACCTCTGATGTCAGCAAGTCCCACCCTTAATCCACTGCCATTGTGGTTACAAGATCATGGCACTGAGTGCCACATCAGTCTCTTTTTAAAAACCTCCAGGGACGGAGAATCCACCACCTCCCTGGGCAGCCCATTCTAATGTCTGATCACCTTCTCTGCAAAGATTTTTTTCCTAATATCTAACCTAAACCTCCCCTGACAGAGTTTAAGTCCATGCCCTCTTGTTTTACTGGTAGCTACTTGGGAGGAGAGATGGACCCCCCCCTTGCTACACCCTCCTTTCAGGGAGTTGTAGAGAGTGATGAGGTCTCCCCTGAGCCTCCTCTTCTCCAGGCTGAACACCACCAGCTCCCTCAGCCCTTCCTCACAGGACTTGTGCTGGAGTCCCTTCACAGCCTCCTTGCTCTTCTCTGGACCTGCTCCAGGACCTCAATCTCTTTCCTGAACTGAGGGGCCCAGAACTGGACACAGTACTCAAGGTGTGGCCTCACCAGTGCTGAGTACAGGGGCAGAATCACTTCCCTGGACCTGCTGGCCACGCTGTTCCTGATACAGGCCAGGATGCCATTGGCCTTCTTGGCCACCTGGGCACACTGCTGGATCATGTTCAGCTTCCTGTCAATCCAGACTCCTAGGTCCCTCTCTGTCTGGCTGCCCTCAGCCACTCTGTGCCCAGCCTGGAGCTCCCCATGGGGTTGTTGTGGCCAAAGTGCAGGACCCGGCACTTGGCCGTGTTGAACCTCATCCCGTTGGAATCAGCCCAACTCTCCAGTCTGTCCAGGTCCCTCTGCAGAACCCTCCTGCCTTCCAGCTGATCCACACTCCCCCCCAACTTGGTGTCATCTGTGACCTTGCCATCTAAATCACCAATGAAGATATAGTGGGGGACACCACTGGTGAGCGGCCACCAGTTGTATCAGCACCGTTCAGCACCACTCTCTGGGGGCCTCCAGCAGTTCCTAACCCAGCACAGAGTGCCCCTGTCCAAGCTGTGGGCTGACAGCTTTTTCAGGAGAATGCTGCGGGAGACGGTGTAAAAGGCCTTGCTGAAGTCCAGGTAGACTCCATCCACAGCCTTCCCCTCATCCCCCAGGCGGGTCACCTGATCATAAAAGGAGATCAGGTTGGTCAGACAGGACCAGTTAGAGAACTGACTGTCAAGTGTCTCCCAGAGCACAGAAAAATTGGATAAAACACTAGAAAACAAGTTGTGAGCAACTTCTGGTCTTGGAGACAACCTTAGAACATAAGGCCAGGATTTCACGGTAGAAGTCCTAACAAGGTGACAAATTTTTTAATGGAATTCCAATTTTCTCTCTGATTTCCCACTTAGGCAGATGCTCGTGGGTGTGTTTCTGGTGTAGTAAGGACAAAGATATTTCAGCTCCAGCGCAGGGGATATGAGATGAACATTGAGGTACAAGGAAAGATCATAGAGGATGGCACAGGTATGTATGACCTGGAGATGACAAAGTGAATGCAGGCCATAACAGGAGGAAAGTGAAGTGGCATGTCTAGAAATGTTGCCATTCATTAATAATCCCTCTTTACTGTTCTCTCTCTCAGGAACAGAGATGACTGGAACAGGCTCCTGTGCAATTACATCCATCATGAGCAAAATCAGCTTTGACCTGCTAGACTCTCAGTACAGACCAGGGATCCCACTCTTTGGGAGGGTAGGGAACTTCTGAGACCCTGGACAATCAAGAGAATAGCAAACTCACAAGTGCATAGTCTTGTAGGATAGAATGGCTGTGTGCATATGGGACTGTCCACTTTCCTCTGCCTTTGCACAAGCAAACAGGTTACTGAGTTGGGCCACACTAACAGACACACGACCCCGACAGTCCAATTCAGAGTATGTTATTCTGAAACATGAGAATATCGTCAGGGAATAGCAAGTGTGGGGTATTCCACAAGGGAATATTGTCCACTTGCAAAGGGTGACCACAAAGCAGGTAGACATAGTAACCTCATCAACACGGGCATAGTCCCACAGTAGGTATGGCTACAGTAATGGG
Source organism: Florisuga fusca (assembly GCA_038090715.1). NCBI lineage: Eukaryota > Metazoa > Chordata > Aves > Apodiformes > Trochilidae > Florisuga > Florisuga fusca. The sequence goes on along the minus strand of JAAWXA010000004.1, from coordinate 55,715,333 downwards.
TTCCAATGTAAGGTGATGAATCAGGGCTGAGCTCAACCAAAGAAATCCAGTTAACCAGATAGAAATGGCAGGGAAAAGGGCTGGGTGTAGGTCAATCTCCAGTGTAGCTTTAGTCAAGAACTAGGGCAAAGCACAATCCTGAACTTGAAGACACTGAACCAAGAGGTAGATAATATCCTGTGGAGGTCCAAGATGAAGTAGGTCAGGGGAATGAAAACCTACTGAAGGACTTAGGGTTATGACAGATAATTTCCCTTGGCTGATTAGATTGTTTCCCCAAGAATTCTCTCAGTTACTGCCTCAGACAATTCAGGACTCACACCAAACATTTCCACATTCCTTTATTTTGTTCTTCTTCATAAGAAACATCCTGTATGGCGAGGAGGAAAAGGGCAAAGAGGCTTTAAGACTTGGAAAATTTTTTCTGTTTCTAGTCTAAGACCTGAAGTTTGGTTTTGCTTTGTTAGGTGAAGCTGGTAGATGGCACTGATGCTCCAATTGTCAATGAAACCATCATGATTTCTGTGGATGGAGACAGATACAGAGAGAATTACACTACAGATGAGCAGGGACAATCCTGGTTTTCCATAGACACTACCACTTTCACACAAGCTTCCCTGGAAATACGAGTGAGTAGCTGGGATGGGCCAGAGGGATTGGCGTAAGCCTCTTTTTTACAGCAGGGGAAATATCTATCCATGGGTTACCAGTTTTTCTGCCAGTTGGGAGATAAAGTTTCTTGGCAGATCACCTCTCTTCTCTGTCTCCTGCACATGTTCTCTGCTTTCTTCTAAGAGTGGGAAATACAGAACACATCTAGAATTTTTCTATGGGCTTTCAAGTGATTTGTTACCTGGTTTTGGTCAGCTGTGAACTTTTTGTTCTTCTTTACCAGGCTGATCATAAACCTGAACTGAACTGTTATGACAACAACTGGATCACACCTTCACATGAGCATGCCATACGTAGAATAAGTCGGTTTTACTCCCCCAGTAAGAGTTTTCTCAAAATTGAGCCAAAGCCTGAGACATTAAGTTGTGGCTCCACAGCAGAGGTCCAAGTACACTACATCTTCACACAAGAGGCCCTAGGAGAGCAGAAGAGCACTGTTATTTACTATCTGGTAAGAAATATTGGTGGTTACTTTGATCCATGGTCAGAGATCTCTGTGGTACATATAGCTCTCTTCCATAATGAGTAACCACAGCATTGCTATATGTTTTGTCCTTAGACGGTGGTGATTGAGAGAGCTTGAAATGGAAAGCATGGCCTGTGGCAGTGGGATTTAGACACATTCCTGTAATGTTTCTCCTGTTGTCTTCTGTGTGCAGACAGGGGTAGGCTGTACATGTTTTATTATGAACAGAAGAGAGACAAAACATTGATGAAAAAAGCATTGTCTTGCGTGCAGCCATCCAAGACTCTCATTTCATAATACTCATCTCTCAGCTTCTCCCATTCCAAGTTCTGGTTCATACGTGGTCACAGCTCAAAAAACAGAACCCTACAACAAGAAGGTGAAAAAGATGAAAGGAGGAAAGCAGTCTCCTACTCAGTTTTTTTCTTTGGTAGTCATCTGACCACTGAAACCAAAGCAGTACCTCTAGTTAGAGCACCAGAAAAATCCAATAAACTTAGAGCTTAGGCTATATTTTCTGTGGTGAAAAGTTTGGGATACTACAGTAACTGGAACAGACTATAACATGTTGTCATCAAGAACTGTGAATCAGTTCCTTTGGGGAAGGGGGGCAGGAGGAGCAGAAATGAGAGACAAATTCAGCTGCGACTGAACAATGAGTGATCTATCAGGGTTTTTTTCTGGGAGAACAGGAGGAATAAGATGAATATTCAAATTTCTTTCTCCCTAAATCTGTTCTTCTGGTTTTCCTATTTAGTGACACTAGCAAAAGAGTTGGGAATAGATTTGGAGAACTATACGAAATCAGTGGAGCAGACACTCCTGTTCTGACGGATTGTACAGAACACTGTGGCTGAGATTACAAAAACAGTGATATAAACCCATGGTAAAGGTGTTCATGTACTCTAAAACCTCTAAATCATAAGATTCCTACTTATCCCAGTAGCCTAAGAAAGTTAGTCTTAAGTATATATACATACAGCAGGTAACCCATGTGGGAATTCACACTTTTATAGGTGGGGATCCCACATCTTGAAATTACCTACATGGAAAGTAATTGTATAAAAGGTGATTTTGGTTGTACAGCTAGCATGCAGGCTGTTACTGCCTGACTTCAGGTACCTCATTCAAGCTCTTCTTATTTACAGCCTTTTCCCTCCTTTTCCAGTTCTGTGTGAGTTATGAAACTAATACTGACTAAATTTTTCTCCAGACTGTTTCACAATGCAACTAAGAGTGGAGTGAGGACAACTTTTGATCATAAATCTGTTCCAAATTGTGAGAAATGTGTGTATGAATCCCACACTTATGTGTACTCAGAGACAACGTGCATTTAAATCTGATACACAATATGTACAAAAAGGAAAGCAGGTCTGACCAATAAAGAAAGAGTGGTCCTTCTAGAAGTGAATATTTCTGTCTCCAAAGACACAGTAAATTCCAGGCTGACACTTGCCTAGTGTCTTGTTGGCTTTGCTCACAGTTGGCAAAGTTATTCATACTCAGACACTACAGTTGACCCAGTGAACTTTCATTCTCCTTCCCTTCAACACCCATAGCAATAATTACAGGAAGATTTCTTTGTCACACAGGTCATGGCCAAGGGAAGCATTATATTAGCAGACACCCATGATCTGACTGTGAATCCTGGTGATGGTGAGCAGAACTATGCATTTTTAGCATCTTTGATGATAAGGGGGGAAGAAGGTGTAGAGAAATTCTTTCAATTCAAACATTTAATACTTGAATTGAAATGCATTTTCAAAATTAAATATTTTTTCATGAAGTGGCATGGGCTAATTTTGTTTTCTCTGAGTGTTATTTTTTACAAGAAAATTTAGAAAATTTGACAAATAATATGCATAATGTATTGGTCATTTTTCCCTCAAACAAAAATTTTCTGCTGACTGATCTAGTCTACTCAGATTATGGATGCTTACCAGTTTTATGAGACTCACATGCACAGTGAGCAAGAAGAGAATGTCTCCTCTGCTTTCTCTCTCTCTTTCACTTTCCTCTCTTTTTTTTTTTTTTTTTTTTTTTTTTTTTTTTTTTTTTTTTCCTACAAATGTCCAAAGATGACATATTTCAGTAACTGAGTTCAGCTATGGTTCATCTTTAAAAGTTTTTCAACAGTGAGACGAAGGAGACATTTTGGAAGTCTGTGAGAAGGACTAGCACTGCAGTAGGTATAAACAACATATGGAAGTAAAAGATCTCACGTGCTGAATATTGATAGAAAGTTTTGCATCCTCACTAGTAGCAGTGACTAAACTAACACCCATCTCATAGCAGATGTTCTATCACCTTTGTCCAGATTGTGACATGAAGCTCAGGCCCAGCTATGAAGAGAATTTCAACATAAGGGAGAATTTTCCACTGTGGTTGGAGTGATAGCTTGGTGTTCCAGCTAAATGCTTACTTAGCAATAACTTCACAAAATTATTCTTTCATCCACCCTTCTTTCTACTTTTTTTTCCCCCTCAAGTATTTCTAGAAGATCTTGGAGCTTGAGGAAGAAATAGGTTGGGAACATCAAGAAATTATGCCAAGTATTAAATGGGTAAAATCTAGAAGGCATGTTGAAACTAACCTTACCTCATTGGTTATTACATGATCACTGTTTCAATGCAACAACAGCCATAGAATTCAGTCATGCATACCTGCCCCTGCCAACAAAATATATTCAGTATGAGTGAACTTGACTCTTTGAAAGGCAAAGGCTTATACTTCAACTTCATGTATGCTGCTTAGTGTTTTTTCTCTCTGTTAGGCTATGGGACATTTCAGCTGACCTTCCCTGTTGGAGCTGCAATTGCTCCTCTGGCACGGATGCTTGTGTATACCACTTCACCCAGGGGAGAAGTCATTGCCAGTTCAGCAGATTTTCAGGTTGAAAGCTGCCTCCCCAATAAAGTGAGTTTAAGTCAGGGTTTATTTAACCTATGTAACCATGGCCAGTAGTTGAGTTAGCAGTTCCAGCATGGAGGCAGAATTCACAATGAGCTCATGAAATGGTCTGACCAAATGTTAGCTGAGGATTAGTGACTGAAACTCCAGAATAAGTTAGAAAGACATAACTAATAAAAGTGAAGCAAGACAGAACAAGAGAATTGCTAGTCACTGTTTATTACGTTTGTCAAAGTTGAATATATATTAGAAGACCTGCAAGACACTAGCTCTCAAGGCTTCAATACAGTAGCATGTAACAGTGTCTGGAAAAATGTCTGCTTTAACTTCCTTTTGGGGTTGCAGGTCAGACTGAGTTTTTTACCCAAGGGAGGTCTTCCTGCCTCCAACACAAGCCTGCAACTCCATGCCTCACCAGGATCTCTGTGTGCCCTCCGTGTTGTGGACAAGAGTGTAGTCCTTGTGAAGCCTGAAGATGAGCTCTCTCCCAGCTCTGTAAGTCTTGATGATTTCTCCTAATGAGCAGCTACAAGAATGAACCACTTCTTCAACAGTTAACTCTACTATGGATGTGGGGCTGTGTATTTTTATAGCTGCATTCCCTAGACTTGCTTTTTAGAACCTGACTGTTACCTGAAGAGTGTGTCCCTGTAAGTGCTGAACTGCTATGCTTTTGCATTTCCCCAGGTGTATGATCTTCTCCCACTGAAGGATATCCGAGGTTATAGCTTCAAGGACTACTACCTGGAAGAAGACAATGTAAACCCTTGTGTGTCACTTGACAACGTGTTATTAAACGGATTTGTCTATATACCCATATCCCCTGACGGTGAAGATGATGCCTATGACATTCTCAAAGTAAGCTCCAGCCTTTTGTTTTAATTTGCTATTCCTTTCCAGAAGGTCTCTTCTCCTTTTCTCTCCTGTCCTTTTTTACTGGATTTTATAGTGAATTTTACTTTGAACTTGATAACTTCTGTATGCAAGACAGTAACCAGTTCCAGGCTCTGCATCTATATAGCCCATCATTGGTACCTGAGTGCTTTTCTGAATAGTTAAAACTTTGAAGGGTCTCCCTATTGCTATTGGGAATACATGTGAATGGGCTAAAGTAAGGAAACCATCCTAAGAAGTGACCCCTGGTACCATAATGTTAGAAACCCCTCCTCAGGGTTGCACATGGTCTGTCTGGTGTAGATAGGTCTTTAATGAAGCACCAGTTACTTTGATAACCCACAAACACACCTATACCTATCCAGAGATACCTGCAGAAGACTTTTTGGGTATCCTCAATCTAATGCTTGTCACACATGACATTTTCACTCAGACAGATGTCCCCAAGGTAGACCTGTGGCATTAAATTTCCATCTGATCATGCCAAGATTTAACCTAAGGATGAACATGACATAATGAAACCTCAACATCTGGTTTGCAGTGGTCTATCTGGCACGTATAGACAAGCCTTTGGTGTTCTAATCAATGCCAGACATAAATTCATCTATTCTTAACATAATAAAAACAAGGGGTATTTTTCATATCTATGTTTGCATTTTTTTTTTGCTCTCTTTCTCTTTGATTACCAGGAATTGGGCTTAAAAGTCTTCACTAGCAGCAAAATCCATAAGCCTGAAATCTGTCAACATTACCCAGGACACATGATGGAAAGGAGTTACAGTAGTTCTAGTAAGAATATGTGCTTCATTATACTTCCCACAAAACTACGTAAAAATTACCACTCTGCTTCTTTCCTTCCCTAGACTTCTTTGAATATCAATTATACCAGGCAGATCAGATTCTCTTATCAGATAATACTGACCTAATTCAGGTTCACTCCCTTCTGGCCTCAGTCCTGAAATATGGAACTGATACACCTCTCTCTGCTTTCAGCAGACAGAACTTGGTGACTTCTATGGTAGCCCCTACAACCTGCAGGCACAGGACAGTCTGCCTACTTTTCTTGGACTGTGCCAGCACAAAATAGTGGCTCTTTTTTCCATCAGATCTGAGTCCAGCTGTGGAAACCTTAAAAATTAGTGTTTAGTTCCACATAGTCATATTTTAGCAATAACTAGAGGAACAACTAGAGCAAAAGTGGGCCAAGATAAATGAGAAGGTGGTGCAGTCCTGTGGGTAGATATTTTACTACTGGGGACTAAGAAATTTGGTTCTGTTTCTAGCTCTCCCTCTCACATGACTGAGTAGGTCATATCACTTCTCCGAAGCTTCAGTTACTGTGAATGTAGAATAATGATATTACTTTTTCTTCGCCTTTTTTTTCTTTTTTCCTGAAATTAGAAAGGCTGTATAAAACAGTCTCACCTATGTCACTTCCAGTAACTGACTTTGCTGGCGCAGTCTCTCAACTCCTAATAAAAAATGATAGCTTCTAGCCCTCTATTCATAACATACCGGATCTTTGGTTTTAAAATGCAGAATTTGTCTTCAGAACATGGTCTGAAACAGCTGGCTGATTTAAGAAGATATAAAGTCTTCTAAGGTTGATGGAAAGCCTTTAATAAGGAAAACACTATTCAGTTCTGTAAGAAAGCATCTCACTGTTCTGAAACTGTTTATTTGCCAGAGAGGTAAAGACCCATATTCATCTCAAAAGAATGTTAGATGGAGGAAGGTAGGGCTATGCATGGTTTCTGTTTCTGGTCATATATAAGCACAATTGATTCTTCAACTAAATTAAATAAGCTACGTGCAACTGGACGTAATAAGTTCCTCTGTATTGCTGTAAGTTGACTGTATTGCAGTAGAAATGTACCCACAATAATATCATCATAGAGAGCTCTTTTGGCACTGCTGAGTTTTCTGGCAGTGGGGCAAGAATGCTTAACCCCATCCTATCTCTGTAAGTAGAGCAGCAACATTAGGAAAAAAAATATTTAGATGACAACAGAGAAAAACATTTGTTTCCAGTGGAAAAGGTTTTAAAGCCATTCTTTCAATTTTAAAATTTTATCTAGGAATGAGTGCTACCTGGAAAGAAAGTATCTTCCTGACTTAGAATGACTTAACACATCTTTTCCTTTCTTCCTGTCCTTGAACAACTTTGCTAGTCACTGCAATGAATCTACTTGATGAATTTGATGATGTAGTGATGGAACATACACTTGCTGCCAGTCCTGTGGACACCATCCGGAAGTACTTCCCTGAGACATGGATCTGGGACTTAGTTTCAGTGAAGTAAGTGTTTGTGGGAATGTGAGTGTGGTCACTGGGGTAAAAACTAGGAAGATATTTAAAACTCAATGGGAATATCAGTATTTCTGTGAGAGGAATATGTCTAGTAGACAGAGGCCTTTTTCAGCGTCCTTAAATATAGGATTCTTTGGAAGGACATGAAAAAGCAAGTTTCCATATCTCAACTGATCAGGAATTTGCTGTCAGCAATTGTTTTTCAGTAGGCTGAGAAAACACCAGAATGTAACTGAAATCTTGTTCTCTGTCCCTCACCAGCTCTGAGGGAAATGCTGATCTAGATGTGACCATCCCTGACACCATCACCGAGTGGAAAGCCAATGCATTCTGCACTTCAGCAGACAGGGGCTTTGGCCTGTCCCCAACCCATGCCCTACTCTGTAGTGCGTGGTGAGTCCTTCACACTCAAAGCCACTGTTTTCAACTACCTGGCTGCCTGCATCAGGGTAAGAGACAATCACAATTTTACTCCATCTGACAGCTTCGGGAAGGCTATAAATGGGCTACTCATAAATGGGTTTTCCAAGCCAGATAACTGATCTCTAAATACAGTTTCATTTAGTTATAAGTATGTAGGCATTTTTGGTGTATTTAATAAAGGGAAAATACACTTTTCCAACAAAGTTATGCCCCTGACCTTGTCATCACATTTATGTTGTTGTCCTATAGAAATAAGAAACTTGGGTTATCCACAGAGCACAATTTCATTGCCTACCCACATGTAAACTCCAGGTTCACCAGGGCAGAAAGCTGTGTTCAGCCATTACTCTCGTCTCATATAAACATCTCACAAAGTATCATGCCAGATTTCCTGGAATATGCACACTTCCTGTGATTTATTGCATCTGCCCCTAAGATGCTGAGCAGAGCCATCTAGTGTCGCTATTCTCATCTACATTCTTTCACCTACAAAAAAGACGAGAGAATTCGGGAGGTGATTCGAAAAAAATCTCATTCACCTTTGCTCAGTTTTTTTTTTATAAATACAGATTTTTATTCTATAAGGAATGAGGCTGAAACATAGAGGGGCACTGATCTATCCAATCCAATGCATTGTCATTTATTTCCCTCTCTTTTTTGTTTTGTTTGCTACCTTCAGGTTCCTTATTCCACACTACCTTGTGCCCTTACTAGCTTTCCCACTGCTCGTGTTTCACCTCTACCTAAAAAATCATGAGAGGGGTCTTTAATTACTAGTTTGTAGTCATTGCTATACTTTTACCCCCACAAATGGTCCATGCTCTTCATTTTCCCAGAATCAATTTCCTTTCCAAAGATACACATTCTGTTCTCCACACTTACATCCCTACCTTACAATTGCACATACCTCAGTCTTTTTCCTACTTCATCACCCATTTCTTGCTCTATCCATGAGGTTGAGTATCCATGAGGTTCTCAGTGTAGCTACCTCTAACTACCTATTTCTATGTAGTGCACTGTCTCCAGTAACCCCAGCTCCTCTGCAATCCCAATCTTTATGACCCCTTTCTGTACAACTGGCAGGTCAGCGTGTCACTCACTGAATCTACCAATTTCCTGGCTACACCAGTAGAGAAGCAGGAAGAATCATACTGCGTCTGCATGAATGAAAGAAAAACAGTGGCTTGGGTCATAACACCAAGGTCTCTAGGTAAGAAGTGGGACATCAAGAACATATTGGTGTGAGGATACCAGATACTTGGTGTGAGGAGCTAGGTGACTCCAAAACCATTTGAATGGATGTTTTCTATGCCAGAAGTGAGAAATACAACCCTGAGGTTGAGACAGTACACCAGGTTGCACTATTTGATTTTCATGAGCCATTGTTTTCTAGAAATCACAAAATCCCTTAATGCATGCAAAGCTCAGCTTAATGTGGCTGGGTCTGAAATGCTTTAATGGAGGCTTTCTTTGAAGTCTCCCAGAATAAGTGTGTTTGATTTACTAGACCACTTCCCTGTTTCACTTGGTGATGGATTAACACCTGCTTGAGTGTCCATCAGAAAGGGCATGGCCTAGAAGACTGCAGCTGGGTGAAGATAAAACACTGGCTTGAATTTAGTTCTTCTTTTGGAAAACCTTCTTTATAATGGACCAGAAAGTGCCCATCACAAATACAAACCCGCATTTCCTTGGCAGTGCCTGACAGGGCTGGCTGACCCCTGTTTATTTCAGGGCAGGTGGAGTTCTCAGTAAGCACTGAGGCCCTGCAGAATCAGCAGCCCTGTGGGAATGCCATCGTGGAGACCCCTGAGAAAGGGAGGAAGGACACAGTCATCAGACAGCTGCTGGTGGAGGTATGTGGGCTGCTGAGTTTGGTGGCAGAGAAAAGTAATAATAATTTCATGCTTCACAGCAGCAGTTGCTGTGTGATAAAGGTTTTCTGTTTTAGCCATGATAGCAGCAATAATCATTTGTGTGACTCTTATTCTGCATTTTAGAAAAGAAGTGTTGATAACCCTCCCACAACCCAACAGAGCCCATAACTTGCAATAATTGTCATTTTATAGTAAAAGCACAGTATTAAACTACATAGTGAGGCAGAAATAATAAGGCAGGCAGTAATGACAGGTTTTTCCCAGATACATCATCATGAAGATAAATGAGAACTCCTCACTTTTGCCTGTAATCAGTCACAGGGATAGGCTGTAAATGGAGGACTTCTCAAAAACCTCGTGTCTCCTTCAGCACATGGCCAGTACACTAAATGTGAAATGGTCACCACAATCTACAAATAATTCCAAATAAAACAGTCATCCGTGTTCTAAATTTTTTCTCTTGTACTTTTAAGAATGCTCAGAACAGTATGAGCTAACTTTTTATTTTTGCATTCTTCTTTATATTTCTTAGTAGTGTTTTGCAGTAATAAAACCACAGCTGGATAAATAGCCAGTCATAAAACTAATCCACAGTATAAGGCTCCCCATGATACTAATAGAAAACAAAGAGTACTAGCTTGTTGAACCTATATCATGTTACACATCATAATATTGTCTAGTCCTATGTATGAAAGGAAGGAATAATAAGATTTAACAAAGTTAAGTCAGGAACAACATATAACATTGCAACTTCTTACATTGCAGACATCCCAATTTTCAGCAAGGTAGAGCTAGGATTTATGTAATCTATAGTTTCAGAATTATGTTTTTCTAACCAGAATCAAATGTGGAACAACAATCCTATTTGTTAGGCATTTGGGGGTTTCTTGGTTTTTGTTTTGTTTGGGGGTTTTATTTACTTATTTTAAATTATTTTACTTATTTTACTTTACTTATTCTACTTATTCGCAAATGAATTTTATTACATAGATAATGTTCATGCACCAGGGTAGAGAGAACTGTTTAACATTTCAGTAAAACTTCACAATTTCATACATGCCTTTGGGAAAAAGAGTGTTTACTTTGTTCTTTGAAGATACTGGAAGATCATAGCTGTTAAGACTTTTCTCCCAGAATGCAGGGGAGTGAAAATAACTGAATGAGCACTAAAATTACTTTTGCCAGAGTGTCTGAGAGATTACTGGTTTTATCCTGTTATTGTAATGAGGTAGTTAATCTACAGCAAGCTCTGACTGGATAGAATCAGGGATTAGCATCCAAGGCTGAATAATTAATTATGAGGGGTGGATACAGTGCATTGTTCCAAACACATGGAAGTCAGTACCCTCTGCAACAAGCAGTGTATCCCAGACAGACCAAATTACATGCACCAGGGCCCCCGGGGCATTCTCATGCTCCTTGGGAAACCAAGCCTTGCTGAGAGAAAACTGGGAAACAGGATGTTTTTTCACCTAGTAATTTCTCACCTGGAAAGGAAGATCTCTCAAATAGCTACAGTGAATGTTTTAGTTTCCTGTTGAAATGTTCAAAATAAAAAAAAAAAACAAACAGCTTTTTCATTTAGTTGCATTTCCAAATGACATACTGAAACAAGCAAGAAAATGCCTTTTCAAACATCAGCATTTGTCATAGTTGACGGTAAAAGCTTTCCCTGTTTTCTTTCTTTTCCCCCCTACGTCTTTAACGTTTCCCTGTATTTTCATATAGAAGAATGAGAGATAATGTATTTTAACTGTGTGAGAAAGTGAAGTTAATACCATTGTTTACATACTGGAAAAAAATTTCAGGTGGCAAAATTTGGGAACCAGTTATGAAGCGGTGGGAACTTTCCTCTTTGGAGAAGAAAAAAATATTAAAATATTTTTATAATTTTTATTTATATTTATATTATTTTTATTAATAAAAAATATTTTAAAATACTGATGTAAGAATCTCACTGAAATTAACTTTGACAAAATATGTTCTCTAATAAATAATTTGAGTCCTGAGTTTTACACAGAATGTTTTTAACTAGCTCAAAAGAGAACACATTTCTGAAACAGAGGGATGCAATCACTAGTTAGCTGTGGAATTTTAAATTTTGATTGTTGTAACATGTTACTTGTGGGTGCATTGGAGTGCTCCAGTTATCTGTCAAAGCTCTTGCATTCATATACTGCCAGTGTCCCAGGCCCTCAGCAGTCATCACAGTTTGAAGTTCTGATAGACTGGGCCAAGTTGGGTGGCACCTTGGAAGGTGGAATTCTGACTCGATCAGCACTGTTGGTAACATTATGTTTCATCATACCCTGTGAAGCCAAAGGGCCTCGCTCAGTAATATGAAAGGAGAAAAAATGTATTAAATTTCATGTTTGTAATCTGCCAGTATGTTATAGTCCTCAATTATCCTCAGGTTAGCACACAGAGGAAAAAATTTTGTAAACAATTTCTAAATATTTTTCAGTATAATAAAGTTATTACCAGTATTACAAGCATTTCATTTTCTTAGAGCCCCTTTTAGTTTCCCTCTTGATATTTCTTCCTTTTCTTTTTGTGTTTCTCATGGATTTCTTTTCTTCTTGCTTTTTCCCCAAGCCTGAAGGGACTGAGGTGGAAACTACCTACAACTCTGTTCTCTGTGCATCTGGTAAGAGTGTTTTGCTTTCAAAGACTTTATTACCTGAGGTAGAGACTAAAGACAAATGGACAAGACAAGGTTTGTGAATGATACACTCTGAGAAGACAGGTAGAAATCTGATAAAATTTAACAAACTAAATGTATGTCCAACTGGCAGTGAAACTAATTCTCCTTGAAGAGAAGGTGAGGCTGTAATAGTCCCTGCAACTACAGAGACAGAAGTATATCTCTTAGGAATTGAAGCTAGCCAGGTCCCTGCAGGGAGAAAATATCTGGGGTTTGATAGAGTTCTCTCTAACATCTTCCATGCAGTGGGTGTAAAATCACAAACTGGACTCTGCACTAAGCCAGGCCTGCTCACCAAAGCAGAAGAGAACAGAAAAATAGGCTGAAAACTATAATTGTCCGTCCAGGCCATCTGATTCTGTCATGTAGAATTCTGTGACAGTCCCTATAAAAGGGTTTTGCAGGCCCAACACAAAATTTGCAGCGTAAGAAACTTCCTCAACAAAATTACAGAATAATGCATTTGCCAAAGGCAAAAAACTCAAGTGCAGGGGATGTTGTCTCACCCTTTTATCTGCTACCCATGCTTGTATATACATCCAGAATTGTAATGAAACTGATCTGGTTTTTATCCCAGAAAAGTCAATGTCAGAGAAGGTCTCCCTGGTTCTTCCAGAGACTGTGGTGGATGGCTCAGCCAGAGCTTATTTCTCAGTGTTAGGTAAGTGAAACACTGTAAAAGTGCCATATGGTATTTTGAAAAACTTCCCTGTTTCTTCAGGCTGTGGTCAGACTAATGGCAAGTCCTGAACCGAACTAATTTACTATGGAAATTATCCCATTCCCCAGGTGACATCATGGGCACTGCCATGCAGAACCTGCACCAGCTCCTCCAGATGCCATTTGGCTGTGGGGAGCAGAACATGGTCCTGTTTGCACCCAACATCTACATCCTGCACTACCTGAACAAGACAGGGCAGCTGAGTGAGGAGGTCAAATCCAAGGCCATTGGATATTTAGTGAGCGGTGAGCTGGGATGTGGCTTCTACTTCTCTGTTCATTCCTTCCCTTCCTGACTGGGTAAGGGAACTGTTGACCACTGGAATGAGGAAGGTTGTCCTGGTGCATTAAAAGAACATCTGGTAGGCCAGCTGAATACAATACATTATAAGACTGACTACCCTATGTCTCTCTTCCTTCATGTGGAGGTGCAGGGTGAGAGAGAACAGCACCCAAACAGGAACACAGAAAAAGTCCTGGACCCGTCATAACCCAGAGTTTTCTCTGTAAGAGAAGGGATAGGGAACACATAAATCAGGATATAACCACTAATTATGTCAGCTTATTATGTGGATCCGGCACCCTCATTAGGAGTAAGATTTAGAAAGCATCACTCTCCTATAACTAGGCCAGAATTCTAATACTCTAGCTTTTAGACATGTTGGCAGGTGTAACATGGGTACATATGGACACAGTGGTTATCTTTTGACTGAGAAGAGACTTATTTCACAGAAAAATTCACAGAAAAAATGCACTTCCTCCAGTGAAAATTATCTGCATCCATATGCTCTATGTCCCATGCACAACTTTCTGCACCCCTACCCTGCATGGTGCTCATCTTCATATTCAGTTCACCTCCAGGAACTGTTTTTCCATTTCTCTCAAGTGTAGGATACTTTTACCTCCCCTCATAAAATCTAGTGCAGAGACCAGCAATGACCACAGATACCCAGTTTGTAGGTGTTTTAGGAGTGAGAAAGAGCAACAGGGATGGAAGTAGCTCACCCTTGTGCCACTAGAAGGGGCATGACAACTACATTACCTTTGCATGGCTCCTTGAAATGTAATGTGACAGCTAAAATATTCTTTAACTCTTAATTTCAGGGTATCAAAGACAACTGAACTACAAACACTGGGATGGTTCTTATAGCACCTTTGGGCCCCGTTACGGGCAAGCTGGGAATACCTGGTAAGACCTCAGTACCACTGGATTTTAATTACTGTTTTTCATGCCCTTCCTTTACTCAATGTTCTTTTGTTCTTGGTCATTGTGGAGGTTTAAATGGATGTGGAGATTAAATTATAAACATGACATCATAAGATAATCATGTAGGATAATGGAGCAAGGAAAGCTGCTACAAGAGATGTCTTAAGTTTGCAATACAGCAGAGATAGATACTTAGCTCCTCTGACACCCTTCTTCAGTTCAAGTGAGACTGACCTGGAGAATGCCCAAAGGAATTCTTGTTAGCAGAAGATGATGATGAATCCCCAGAGTACCACTGCCCACCTATTTGCAACCCTCAGAGCTGTGAATGGCAAGGCTCCATTTGCAATTGATCCCTACCTCACTGAGTCACTAAGCTAGCTCACAGTTTCCAGCCAGCCCACTGTGATCAATTCCTGTAACCCCTACCTCTTTCCTCCAGAACAGTGATGCCCACATGGGTTCTCGATGGATATAGGGCCTACTCAGGCTCTCTCAGTTCCCTCTGCCTCTTTCAGGCTCACAGCCTTTGTCCTCAAGTCCTTTGCCCAGGCCCGGCCTCACATCTTCATAGACGAGAAGCACATCCAGGATGCTTTGGTCTGGCTCACTCAAAAGCAAAAGGAGAACGGCTGTTTCCACAGTTCTGGGACACTCCTGAACAATGCCATGAAGGTAAAATGTTTGCCTAGTTGGCTTTGTCAGGCTGTAACTTGGAGGCTGGGGAGGAGCTGCTGTTAAATATGTGAGCTATCACATAAGCAGGAAAAAGCCAACAGCATTTTCTGAAGGACTTACCATGAGAAGGAGGTGAGGAAGAATTTGCCTCTGCAGGATGTATTGGGAGAAGCAGTGGTGCTGTGTGGGATCAACATCTACTTTTGTGTTTCCCTGCAGGGTGGAGTAGACAACGAGGTCTCGCTGACTGCATACATCACTATTGCATTGCTGGAGATTCCTCTGCCTGTAACTGTATGTGTCTGCACCCACCCTCCCTGAGACACAGATGGTACTCACCTACCCTACTAGTGGCCCATCAGATTGTTAGGGTCCCTTTCCTTTCAAGCCTAAACTATAATAACACTTCTCTTCCATTTTCCTCCCCTGTACAGCCCTGTCTCCCATGTACACATTCCACTTAATCTTTTTCTGAGTTCTTTTGTGGAGAATCATGTTTTTGACCCTTTAAAAGAGTAGTTTCCATGACAAGAAAGTTAAATTATATTTAAATCTCTGTAATGACTTTTCTACACCACCACCCAAGATTTTCCAGTAAACACCTACTGAGGGCAGAGTGCAAAGCAACTGAGAAACATGTCTTTTCCTTCTACAACATTGATTAAGCTGTAAATGTGATGCTCGGCTTCAGATCATGGCATGGCCCCCTGTGGTGTTATTGGTTTGATTTTATAGCATTTTTTTTGTACCATCACAAATGTGGAATGGTGGTGTATCTTCCTGAAAGGTCATGAGGTCACAGTTCCTGCTACTTAACACTGTAAGTAGCTACATTTTGCTTCACTGTAGTGACTGTACTCTTAAACAACCACACTTGAGATTCTGGCTTTAAAAAGACATCCAATGTTGATGTTAGCATAATAAAAAAATATTCTAGAAATCGTAAAAAAAAAAAAGATAACATTCTTTCCTATGCAGAGGCAGTTTAATTCCAATCTAGAAGCACCATCATCAAGTTCTAGTAAAATGGAATTTTTTTCAGAGGGCTATAGGAAAATGAAAATAAACAGTAACAAAATGAAAAGAGAGAGAAGGATGAAAGCATAGACCAGTCCTAGCGTGAGAGGAATAGGTGGAAAGGAAGTACCCAGTACCTCTATAGAGAGAAAGAAAGTGTCGTATAGAGGACACCCCGTGCCGGGGCTCTGCCTCAGAATCTTTAAATCAAATAACAACAAAAAAACCATCATTAAATAAAATATATTAAGGAAAAATATAGATAAAACCTAAAAAAAGACACACCTAAGGAATACATGTAGCTGCTGAATCATTCCAAGAGGTATTGGAACTGGAGAGGAACAGATACAATATGGTGAAATCTTTAGCAGACAGGGAAGTGGGGATATGAAGTGTCCATGGGTACCAACCAGCTGATTCCTCTTTCACTAAGATGAACTACAGTGTGAGCACTGTCTGTTCCAGCTCAGTCTCTCTCTCTCCCCAGCACTCAGTGGTGCGTAATGCTCTGTTCTGCCTGGAAACAGCAACAAATGAGAAGGAAACCCACGTGTACACCAAAGCACTTTCAGCCCACCAGCCTTGCATCTGTGCTTGATAAAATGGATTTAATTGGTGGGGCAGTGGCTGCAGGGAGCGGCTTCTGTGGGAGGGGAAAGGTGGAGGGAGAGGAAAAACTTGTGCTAAAGGGTTGTGTTCTTGAGAATGCCCTCACAGTGCCCAGTCCTACCTCCTTGCTCTGAGGGAGCTCATCAGGAAGCACCATGCACCATCCCCATCAGTGCAGAACTAGAGGGAAGCTCTGCCAGGACTCCCCTCAGTGCACTCCTCTTGTCACACCTGGCACTGCTTAGCAAAGGTTTGGCAACATTTATGGCCACTCCTTCCTTTCAGTGCACGGTGCTGAACAGAGCTGACCTTGCAGAGCACAATGGATGATGAATCAGAGAAGAGCTGGGTGTGCTCAGTGAGAAAAGAGACACACAGGTCATTTCAGAGACTGTAGCACAGGCTTCAGGCTTCCAGGAAATTACAGAAGGACTTGGAATCGTTCTGGGAAAGTCAAGCTGGACAGCGGGACAGAGTTTAGAACAAAGTGGTTTGCAGGCCTGAGGACTGAGCCCCAGCAGTCTCAAACTGGCTGTAAACCTACAGCAAGGGTAATCTGAAATCTTCCCATTTCCTCCTGCGTGACAAGTGCATCCTGGAGCCTCTGTCCTCCCAGATGGATTGGCAGAAGGGCGAGAAGTCCCTTGCAAAGCCACTAATTTCTTGTTGTCTTGTCTCCACATTCCCTGCCTCCTGTGAAGATGGGACTGTTCATTGGCAGCGGCCTGGGAAAGAGCCTGAGGTTGATCTCCCATACTATCACTACCGAGCTCCCTCTGCTGAAGTGGAGATGACAGCCTACGTGCTCCTTGCTCACCTCTCCGTGCAGCCAGCACCCTCCCAGGAGGAGCTGTCCTTAGCGTCTCTCATTGCAAAGTGGATCAGTGGTCAGCAGAATCCCAATGGAGGCTTCTCCTCCACCCAGGTGGGCTGCTTCCCTCCTGCAACCTCACGTATCAGAGTCACAGGATGGGCAGTGCCAGAGACCCCAGTGACAGCACCATGAAGCTCATCAGAGCAGGGACTGTACCCCTTCAGTTGCTCCCTGCAGTGTACACCATGGCTGCCATGTTGTCAGGAGCCTAGAGGCTCCTATGCCAGGTGGTACCTCTGGGAATGATGGTAACTGAATGAAGGACCTGGCGTTCTTGACACAGTGGGGCAGAATGGTAGGGACGCAAGGGACAGGTGTCTGTGCCATTGGAGAGGGCTCCCACTGCATTTTGTTTGTGCATTTGGAGTTGCTGCTCCACCCTGTGAGGAGGGAGTGAGGGCTGTGCAGAGCTCCACTCTGGAGGGCTCAGGAAAGATGCAAGTGCTGTGCAGGTGGCACAGGAAGGGGATGGGAAGGTGCAAAAGCTGCTCTTTCCCTCTGTCCTTTGAACTCAAAAGCGGGGAAGGGGAAGAATGGAGGGGAGGGTGCTGTCTGTCAGCAAAGAGCAGTCTGTGGACAGGCTCTAACTACCTCTCTGGGTGTCGGGACCTGTCTCTTGCAGGACACAGTGGTGGCTCTCCAAGCCCTGTCCCTGTACGGAGTTGCCACCTATGCCAAGAGCGGAGCAGCTTCCACGGTGACCCTGCGATCTGCAGGGGACTTCCAGCAAGACTTCCGAGTGGATCCCACAAACCGGCTGCTGCTCCAGCGTGTGGCCCTGCCCCAGGTTCCAGGGGTGTACAGCACGGAGGTGTCAGGAGAAGGATGCGTCTACATGCAGGTGAGGGTGATGGGGGCAAGTGGCATGCTGGAGGGGAGACCCTTGCCAGGCAGCAGCCAGGGAGAGGGCAGAAGGGGCAGGGGAGATAAAGTGGGGCTGGAGGGGGTGCATTGGAGCAAAGGCTCTGGGAGAGAGCAGAGGAGAAGACTGGAGGTGTGCAAAGGAGAAAGAGTGGGAGGGAAAGAGAGAGGGATCTGCAGTGTGGAGGAGCTGTGAGGATGGGAGGAGTGGGCAGGCTGGATGGGGAGAAGGTGATCTCTGCCACATGCTGAGCACACACACACACGTACTCACACAGAGTATGCTGCCTCTCCCCTAGACAAGCCTGAGGTACAACGTGCAGCCCACTCAGGAGGATGCACCCTTCACGCTCCATGTGTACACGATCCCAGAGATGTGTGTGGACTCCAAGGCTCGCAAGGTCTTTGACATAGGCATAAATGTCAGGTGAGTTTGCGTTTGGGTCTGAGCCTTCCTGACAAGCCATGGGAGCTGGAGGACGTATGGTGGCCCCAGGCGAGCCACTCGGAAGCCCTGGAGGAGCAGTGCAGCACTGGGAAAAGTGTCCAGGAAGCATCTGGACTGGGCACAGAGGCTGTGGAGGAAGGAAATGTCCTGCAGCGGCAGAGCTGTGGGGGGGCCGTGGCACTGCTGCAGAAGAAGGCGTTGGTCTGCCAGGTTGTGGTCTGATGCCAGGAGTTACGGAAAAGGTGGAAGTGTCCCCAGCTTTGACTTGAGGTTCACTGAATGTTTGTTGCTTGTTTCCTTAGTTACACCGGGGAGCGCAACAGCTCCAACATGGTGATTGTTGATGTGAAGATGCTGTCGGGATTCATCCCTGTGAAGTCCTCCGTGAGGAAGGTAGCGTGAAGAAGTGTGGAGCATTTCTTTGTGCATATCTGTCCTTAGTCATGGCCATTTCATTCTTTATTGGAGCATTTAATTCTTCTCCTGGCATGTTCTCCACCTTTAGGCCTGTCCCTCTTCTCCTCCAGTTCTTCCACCCTTCAGCTGTGGAGGAGTGGTGTGTGAGCTATGCCAGCAGCAGACCCCTCAAGCACTTGTGGTCACTTGCTGCAGCTCCAGGATATGCAGAGTTTGGCCCTAAGACTCTCCTCTGAGTTGACACTGTCAGGTCTGATTTCAGAGACCTGGGAGCCTTGGGAGAAGTGCAGTAACTGTGACAGTGCTGGGCTCTCACTCCATTTTTGTGTTGATGAGGTGCAAGAGCATTAAGTGGTGGGAACCGAGGGATGGCACACGGTGTGTCTTTACACGGGAAGGTTTGATAAGTTCCCTGGGAAACACTGTGCCTGTGCTGAACTTCTCAGCATCCACCTCCAGAGGTTGTAGGGATGGGAGGAAGCGGAATTGCGTTGAACAAGAGTTGACAAAGTTCCCTTCAGATTACCCACCCCTACCATGTCTCCTCATTCCAGCTCTCAAATGCCTGGTTTCACCAGATCCAACGGACCGAAGTGAGCACAAACCACGTCCTGCTCTACATCGAGCAGGTGAGGACTAACCCAGAGCTGCCATGGGGAGGGAGCATGGGGAGCTCTGCAGCTTGCTGGCAGTCGCATGCGCAGAGATGGGGAGCTCAGCATCTCTGGGCTTGTAAATGAGAAACGTCAGCCTGCCTACCACTGATGCTGTCTGTCTGAGTGTTCCCCCAGTGTGGGGAAAGACCCCAGCATCTCCCCTCGGCCCTCGGCCAGGCCTGCAGGCCACAAAGCCCCCAGGGCCCAGCGTGGGTGGCAGGGGAGAGCAAGGGAGCCCGGGACAGTGAGGAGCTGTCCCTGAGCCTCCACCCTTCCCCTTCCTCAGCTGAGCAGCGAGACCCTCAGCTTCTCCTTCACAGTGGAGCGGGATGTCCCTGTGCAGGGCCTGAAGCCAGCTCAGGTGAAGGTCTATGACTACTACGAGACAGGTGAGTCTGGGGATGGGGTGCACGTGGGAGTGAGGGCGGGCAGTGGGGCACATGGAGGGGACAGGAGCTGTGGGGACACGCAGCTGCCCCTGGGCTGAGCCCTTCCCTGACCATGTGCTGCCAGAGCTTCCTGAGTACAGAGGGGCCCTGAGGGCTGGAGGCCACCACCCTGCCCTCTGACCCCGGTGCCTGCAGGGCCCATGCTTCTCCCCCGGGAGAGGAGCCATCATCCCACAGGGCAGCACCATGACTGCTGGGTTTTTCATGGTGTTTCATGTCTGGTCCTGGCCACAGAGCGCAGCCGTGCCCGTGGTTCCATGCAGTCCCACTGCTCCTTGTGACTCTCCTCCCCTTGCTGCTGCGTCAGGGTGGCAGTGAGAGAGTCCTCTGTGTGTCCCCTGACACCCCTGTGTGCTGGGCAGAAGGTGCCTTAGCAGCTCCTTGGCCATGCTGGGTTGCAGACCTGCTGGGGGCTACTGGTGTCGGGTGGCTCTGCCTTGTTGCCACAGCCTCTGGACAGGGCTGTGTCTGGGACTCCCTCCCATCCAACTGGGATCTCTGAGGGGAGCTGGGCTTGGTTGGTGGCAGCAGTGGCCTGCCGTGTGGTCTGGGAGAAGCATCTCTCTGGCACACATCCCTCTGCCACGAGCGCTGAGGAGCTCTGACCCCCTGCTCTCTGCCTTTGCTTCTCTTTTCCAGATGAGTTTGCCACACAGGAATACAGTGCTCCCTGCACCACAGGTGGGGTACCAAGGGCTTTGCAGTTTTCTACATCTTCCTTGTGTTTTTGATCTTGCAGCCAACACTTGTCTCTTTCTACTGATGGGTAATTTGGGTGAGATTGGCCTGATTTACTTGCACAGATTTTGTATGCAAAACTGAGAGCACAGCAGGCACAGCACTGCTGACTCATGCAAAATTCACCATAACTGAATTCTTAGATTGGTTTCCACAACCAGATTCTTCTGGCTTGGATGAAGGTTGTGTCCCTATTTTTCTGTTACTACCCTTTTCTTTTAGTTTATTTCTTCTTTCTTGTTGTTTCAGATTTGAAATATCCTTTGATTCTTCCTGAGAGCTCCAGCTAGTGTAACATCATGCTGGGAGGACTTAGCTTTTTCAAACTTTTTGGCACAGTCTTCTCCAAAAGTGCTCTGTCTTGAAAAATGGATCAAAATAAGGCCATCAAAACATAGCCCATAAAGCCAAAAGTCATGGTCTGACTGACCTACCATGATTTCATACTGTGCTCCAGGACTTCCTGCCCAAGTCTAGCATACTGTTGCACTAAAGCTTTAATGTGGTGTGGCTCTCAACCCCTCATTTTTAATTCAAGCCATAACTGCAGTAGGATGTCCTCATTACAGAGGAATCACTCCCAACACATGCCATTGAAGAGGTGTTTTTCTCTTAGAGGAACTTGGTCTTGCCTCTCTTCTATGGTGGCAGAAGACTGTCCTGGTGGTAAATCCCCACCTCTACGTACAGCTATATAACTCGTTTGTGGGGGGAAGTCACAGTTCTCCAACATGGCACCCAATGCTGCTGAGCAACTCTATGTTGCAAAGCCCACAGTGCACATTGCAACATGCGTTTAAGCAATCCCATTCTCCCTGGATCCCAAAAGATGGGAAGTTTGGCTTTGGTAGCTGCTGTCTGTAGCAACAGCTGCCTTCTGTTCTGCGAACAAGAAGAGGGGTCTCTTACAAGCACTAGAGGTGTGTCTCAGGAGCAAGTTACTCCTCATGACCCTTAGCAGCCAGCCCTTGGTTTGTAGTCTGAGTTGGCAGGACAGAGATGTTATGGTCTCTGAGGGGTTCTCACTTTAGCAGTGCAAAGCTGCATGTGTTTGCTTTAGGAGCAGAGGTAATGTAGGAGGTTCTGTGGAAGGCCCTGATCAGCAATACTCCTGTCTTATGAAGCCTGGCTGGTCTGGCCTCCCATCAGTAGCTCAGGTTCAAGTGCTTGGAATATGGAGGCTTCTGGAATAGCACTGGGACCCTGGGAAGTGGTTTTTCACAGTGCCTGACTGTGACATTTGAGAGCAAAGAAGTGATTTGGACTTCAGGATGGCAAAAGCTTTGTCTCTTGCTGGTGGTAAATGATGACATGTATTTCCTTTTGTGTTCATATCTGGTGTCTTGGAAAAGAGCCCAAACTCCCACATTTTTATTCTGTACTGCTTTCTAACCTGGCCTACGTCTGCAGGTACAGCTGTGTTCTGCTGATTCTGGGCCTGCAGCCTCCCTTCATGGGAAAAACTTGCATAAGTCCTAAGATAGACACTGAGCGAACAGTAAACCATTCCCAAAGATTATATTAGTTTCATTTGATTACCCAGACTGAGACTAGTGAGTAGGCTTTACATTTTAGGCTACTCCTCCCCATGTCAGTTAAAAGGCAGAGATTGTATCTTCCTTCTGTGTTGAGTGCTATGAATGACACCCAACCCTGGTCAGACAGCAGCTCACTATTCTGCACCATGGTTCACACATGACCTGGATTCCCAAACCCACATCTTGCTCTATATGTCTCTTGGCCTGAGGGAGGGAACTGGCATATCTCTCTAATTCCAGTACCCTACATCTCTCATCCTTGCAGAGGAAGTAGACCAGGACAGTGTATGAAGAAGACCCCAGTTGCTGAAACCTGCCAGCCTCACTACCATCACCACCATCTGTGGAGAGGATGGACTGACAGATGAATAACGCCTGCAAGGAATGGGAAATGAATTTACAAATAAATTGACTGTACTCATCAATGATTTTTGAACAGTTTACTCCTAATTCTGGTTTTTCCTGCTCAGCTTCCAGTCACAGCTTTAATCTCCCTGGCTTCTTAGGCTGAAGAGCTACCCACACAGCCCTGCCTGTATGCAGTGCAATGATCAGACAAGTGAAGGGAAAAAAATCAGGAAGGGAAAAAAAGGGATCAGAATAATTTGTTGGCTTCAGACTTTCTAATGTAGCTCTCAGTGCTATGTACTCTGAACTTGTCATCTGAGATCCTGTCTAATTAACAGAGAAGGGCAGGTACTTCTTCAAAAAAATTTATCTCCCCTGGATTAGAAAGCATAACCTTGATTGAACTGGTCTCTGTAGGTACCTATCCATATCTCCCACCAGTAGGCAGCTTGGTCATCAGCTAATGTTACGTGAAATTCAGCCTCTCTTATGCACTTCATAGACACTCACCCCTTCCAGGATTGTTTCTTGTTTGCAGAAGACATGGAGGAGATACAGTCTGCCCTCTCCTGAGGCTAGAGTGTGCATGGAGGGGCGGGAGGGATGTGTACATGCATTATGCATCCAGCTGCTACCTTATAATGGCCTGTTCTGCTCTTGAAACTTGAGGCTTCTTGTGGAAAACTTCCATATTCTGTGCCTGCTGCTTCTGGGACATCCCCAGGAAGCTGTGGGTAAACACTATTGGCAAGCAACTTGGCCTAGAACCTAATGGCATTTGCTGGTAACCTAAATCTAGTTTAAAAGGCACATTTATTTAAATCATAGAATTGCTTTTGTCAAACTGTTCATAGTGCTCTTGCAGTTAGGTATCTCCAGGAATGCTTCCCTTCCTTGGGTTTGTCCCATTCATTTCTGTTTTTAACTTCTGATTGGCAGAAAGATCTTATGTGACTGTTAATCCTCATGAAATGCTTATTGGTAGGTATCATGGCTTATCGTGTATCCAAAGGACGCAGAGATAGTTTTTAGTGTGCCTATCCAAATGGTGTTATTGAGAACAAATAAAGTTCTTAATCTATTTTGCTAGATATTAATCTTATATCTCTGTCTCCTGTGGTGTTTCGCATTAACTCACTCAAGACCTTTTGACCTCATATTCAGATGTCTATGGAATGAACTAGCTTCAGTGAAAGCTGAGCAAAATTTTTTATCAAGCATGAATACTTCTGGCATTTTGTTTTGATTTAGAAATATTAAAACCATCTAATTTCCTACCATGAGGCTATTAGCAGTAGCCTCGGACCGAAACCATGGAAGTCAGAGAACTTGCAGAGGGACCTGCCCTGAGGGAAAAGCGGCCAGACCCAAAGCCAGAACTCAGCAGTAACCTCCGAACGGTGAAACAATTTTAAATTATACATTGTTACTTTTTTTTCTTTCCTCAACAATCATGTTTACTCTGTACTAACGGTGTTAACTTGTTGCTTATTCTTAAGAATAAATCTTTGCTGCCTGTTTAAGTTTCAACACGTGTTAGCCTGCAATTCTATGCGTCGTCTCTGAAGCAGAGGCTGAGATTTCCTCATAAACAAAATATTAAAATAATAACTCGGATCACGACACTTTTCCAAAGCAACATTGTTTTTGATTGATGAATGAAGATGTTTTGGTTTTACACCATTGTGATTTGCCTTCAAATCATGCATGGAGACAGAAATCCAATGTTCAGACATTCCTGTACTTCCTTGCAGTAGCCTTGTTAAAGGCATTTCCTACACAATATACCATGGAGGACCTGCAAGTTTGATGATTCACAGCCTGGTCAAGCAGAGAGATGTTACACCACTTTACAGAGATGGGCTAGCAAATGACGAGTGGGGTGGCTGCCCATTATCTACAATGAAGTGTTTAATTTAAAACAGGCATCAGCAACAGTGTTAATTGCTTTCCTTGCAGTGAGGAATCATTGCTCAGGAAGGGGAAAGAGGATCTTAAGACACCCATGTGGACAATGACAATGCAAAGAGCTTTGCTACCACTGAAGCAAGGACAAGTTCTTCATTGCACTGGTGATTTACATTTTTCACAGACCAGGTCTGTCTATCTGAAAGAAGCTACATGAGGGACTCCTACAGGTGTGTTTGCTTAAGCTTATGCTGGCAGGGTCAAAGGCATCTCTGCACACCGAACCACCTAAGTAAAATACACAGGGTGCCATACGACCTACTGAACTAAGGCTGATCACTTTTGTATCCCTGGGAAAGCTCTAGATCATACAGATTTACACTGTCCTTCCACCTCTTTCCCTTCCACAGCACTGATTTCACTGTGGGATCAAAAGCAGTGTATGATCAGAGGTTCATGTCCAAGGATTATCTTACAGTAAACATCCACATTTTAGATGCAGGGAGCCAAGCTTCCAGTGCATAATGCATCAAGAAGGATTTCCTCTCCTCCTGAGAACTGGCAAGTATGGAGACTAACCTACCCACTGCCAAAAGCTGTCTGACTCCTGGCATTCTGGAAGCATTGCCAAACATCACATTGGAATGGATGGCTCTGGATTTAAATCCCAGGCCATTACACAGTTTGAGCTATGGATAGGAGATGTAAGACAAAGTACAAAAAATAAGGCCAGAGGCATCTGATGAGAATCAAGACTTAATTTATTTGTAGTGTTACTTCCTTTTTGGTGTTGAAGTGTCCTCAACCTCAATAGGCTACCTCAACAAGATCTTCTAGGGGCACAAACAATCTGATCCAGAAAGGCTCAGAGAAGATCTGCTCTTCAGACATTTCCTTGTTCAGCTTTGGCTGGAGGAGAAAAAAGGAGAGAGAGAGGTAAGTACCCTAGTGGTCAGCAGAGGCCTTTGTCTTCTCTGTGTTCTTCATGGCAATGTGAGTTCTAGAACTGCTAAAATGTGGAAAACCATTTCACCTAAAAGTCCCCAGGTATAGAGAGATAACAGAATGGGAGCATCTGGATCCATTCAAGATAGCCATGCCCCAGAGAGGGGTGGAAAAAGTATCTTGGATGAAAATGTGTGATCCCAGTACACATTCTTTCTCAGCACAATGGGTTTACCAAAGAATGGAAAAAAATAACCTGGGGCAGAGTCTGAAACTACCTGAACAAAGACATGTGAATAACACCAAACATTTCACCAAAATGTTCGGGAGACAATTCCTCAGTGCACTTCTGTTTCTGCGGCAGAGTAAATCTGGCCCAGGAAAAAAAGCAGAAACAGAAAGGCTGAGTAGTGTTCAGTACGAAGGGAATTTCAATCCACTTTTCACAATGTGACACACAAACAAGCGAAGTGCCTCTGTGTGAGTGAAGGCAGTAGCACTAGGACTGCCATTCTCAGTGAACGTAAATGAAAGCTGTATCTAATCTTGCACAGAACATGGGGAGGCAGCATTACTTTTCTTCTCTGCACTGAAGCTTGGCAAGAGAATACAATAGATACAGTGAAGATAAATGCTGGGAGCATACACAGGCACAAGGTATGCAAAGACGCTCATTCCAGACAATCTGCAGTATCCCATGCACCTCCATTATTCCTGTGCACCCTACCTGTGGTGCAGGAAGCAAACAAAGAATTCCAGTATGGTGGGTTTTCACTGAGTCAGCAGTGCTGTGCCTGCTGTGCTCTCAGTTTTGCATACAAAATCTGTGCAAGTAAATCAGGCCAATCTCACCCAAATTACCCATCAGTAGAAAGAGACAAGTGTTGGCTGCAAGATCAAAAACACAAGGAAGATGTAGAAAACTGCAAAGCCCTTGGTACCCCACCTGTGGTGCAGGGAGCACTGTATTCCTGTGTGGCAAACTCATCTGGAAAAGAGAAGCAAAGGCAGAGAGCAGGGGGTCAGAGCTCCTCAGCGCTCGTGGCAGAGGGATGTGTGCCAGAGAGATGCTTCTCCCAGACCACACGGCAGGCCACTGCTGCCACCAACCAAGCCCAGCTCCCCTCAGAGATCCCAGTTGGATGGGAGGGAGTCCCAGACACAGCCCTGTCCAGAGGCTGTGGCAACAAGGCAGAGCCACCCGACACCAGTAGCCCCCAGCAGGTCTGCAACCCAGCATGGCCAAGGAGCTGCTAAGGCACCTTCTGCCCAGCACACAGGGGTGTCAGGGGACACACAGAGGACTCTCTCACTGCCACCCTGACGCAGCAGCAAGGGGAGGAGAGTCACAAGGAGCAGTGGGACTGCATGGAACCACGGGCACGGCTGCGCTCTGTGGCCANAGCTTGACTTTCCCAGAACGATTCCAAGTCCTTCTGTAATTTCCTGGAAGCCTGAAGCCTGTGCTACAGTCTCTGAAATGACCTGTGTGTCTCTTTTCTCACTGAGCACACCCAGCTCTTCTCTGATTCATCATCCATTGTGCTCTGCAAGGTCAGCTCTGTTCAGCACCGTGCACTGAAAGGAAGGAGTGGCCATAAATGTTGCCAAACCTTTGCTAAGCAGTGCCAGGTGTGACAAGAGGAGTGCACTGAGGGGAGTCCTGGCAGAGCTTCCCTCTAGTTCTGCACTGATGGGGATGGTGCATGGTGCTTCCTGATGAGCTCCCTCAGAGCAAGGAGGTAGGACTGGGCACTGTGAGGGCATTCTCAAGAACACAACCCTTTAGCACAAGTTTTTCCTCTCCCTCCACCTTTCCCCTCCCACAAAAGCCGCTCCCTGCAGCCACTGCCCCACCAATTAAATCCATTTTATCAAGCACAGATGCAAGGCTGGTGGGCTGAAAGAAAGAGCTGTCCCACCTGGAGCACTCACCCTTTTTCACAGCTTCCTTTTCAAGAGAGCCAAGCAATGCCTTCCTCTTCTCCTCCTTCCCTGCCAGGGCAAAGGCGTATGCCATCAGTGCTTTGGTGTACACGTGGGTTTCCTTCTCATTTGTTGCTGTTTCCAGGCAGAACAGAGCATTACGCACCACTGAGTGCTGGGGAGAGAGAGAGACTGAGCTGGAACAGACAGTGCTCACACTATAGTAACATCCTGAGAAATCCCTTCATATTCTAGGCACTTCTGGGCTTAGAAAAGGAGATGAAAAACATCACTGTTATGCAATACAATTCTGTCTGAGAACTTGCCTTCTAAATACAATGCATTCCCAAGGAAGAATATGCTTCTGGTGTAGTTAATGTCATCCTCAGCACCTTACTAGCAAAATGGTTCCTCCTGCTGTTTCTCAGTACACAATTAAAAACTTTCAACACAAAGTAATCCCTACTACCTTTAGAACAGGGGGATTACAGATGCCTGGCAACTATCCCAGCTCAGCAGTCCTGCTGCAATTCACACCTGAATTTTACCTGCCCCAGAAGCTTATCTCACAGTGAGGGGATCACAGACCCATGGATCAGAAGGATCAAACCCATATCTTTTTTAAATAGGATTCAGGCTTTTCAAAGAGTACCATTCATCGCATTTCCTGTAGGTATATTTTATTACCTATTGTTATACCTTTCTCCCCAAGCATTAAGGATGGGGATTTCCAGTTTAAAAAAGGCAGAGAAAGTGATAATGAAACCCTGAGTGTGCTGCCTTTTTCACAGACCTGTGCTGTTGTGTCAGCACAGGAGACCCAGACAAGTGATCAGACGTCAGCATACTATTCCAACAAACAAAAGGAGATTTTTGTCTTGTAGAAAACTCATTTAGCTCATTTCAGTGATTTAAATATAATTTAACTTTCTTGTCATGGAGACTAATCTTTTGAAGGATCGAAAACATGATTCTCCACAAAAGAACTCAAAAAAAGATTAAGTGGAATGTGTACATGGGAGACAGGGCTGTACAGGGGAGGAAAATGGAAGAGAAGTGTTATTATAATTTAGGCTTGAAAGGAAAGGGACCCTAACAATCTGATGGGCCACTAGTAGGGTAGGTGAGTACCATCTGTGTCTCAGGGGGGGTGGGTGCAGACACATACAGTTACAGGCAGAGGAATCTCCAGCAATGCAATAGTGATGTATGCAGTCAGCGAGACCTCGTTGTCAACTCCACCCTGCAGGGAAACACAAAGACTGACTACACCCAGTTTCTTATCTTCATTCTTTTCTCCCACTCCAGTGGGAATACTTTACTCTGCATTGTAGGCCCTTAGCTTGCTTTTTCCCCCTTGCAGCTGATGTGGAGATATCAATATCACTTAAGAAACATCATCAAACCTTCATTCATCATAACATATTCATGGGGCATCATTCAGTGGCTATCATAAAGAATGGCCTCTGGATCTCTTCTTGCCATTGGCTTGGGAATTTCCCATCTGCCTGTATGTCCAAGAAGCTAAACTGGACCCGTATGACTGATGGTCAAGTTCTAGCCACACACAAAAAACCCCAAAGAGGCAATATAGAATATTGAAAAGAATACTTGTCTCAAAACAGCTGCCCTGACAAAGCGGACACTGTGCTCGGGTGGACGCCTCATTTGATAAGCCACGTGGACTCTGTTCTCTCAAGGAGAGACCCTCATTTGGGTAACCACCCTGATAAACAGGGCCCTATTCTCACAAGAGCAGCCCCTCCTTTAGTGGCCATCCTGGTAAGCTGGACACTGTCCTTGCAAGGGGAGCTGTTTGATGGCCACCCTGACAGGCAGGACACTGTCCTTATTCCATAAGGGACAGGGGCAGGCAAGCTGCAGCCTGGGGAGGCAGAGTGACATCTTGTGTGTGCCCCGGGTAAAGACACTGGAGAGGGTGCATGCACAGAAATAAGGGTTATTGCTGTGTCATCTCATCTGGAGTGGTCTAAGTGAACACTTGGCTCTCCAAGATATGCCAAAGCCTCCCCCCCCTCCCGAAAAGGTGGTGTCAGGCGGCATAAAAGAGGCACACTCAAAATGCTGGACATGCGCCCACCATCCAAGGACCACAACTTCCTACCAAGATCATCACTGGATCCAAGGGTGGTGATATCTTCTCTATCTCTTCTTTCTTTCTCTCTCTCTTTCTCTCTCTTTCTCTGTTTCTAACCTTATCTTGGCACATGAGGGTAACACAGTTTCCAACTTTATTAAGTTTTACTACCTGTTGCTTTGTTAAGTTTTGTTAGTTGTAACCTGTTCCCTAAATTGTAATCCATTACTTTAAAAGTACCTTCCTTTATAATTCTGCTTGTTGTAATCTCACGTGATTTATAATCTCACTCACTTTTAAGTAAAGTTGTGTTTTATACAAACCTCCTGGTTAATAACCTTACTCCTGAGTACCGCACAGAGAATTCCTGAACTTAATCTCANAGGCTCCTGACAACATGGCAGCCATGGTGTACACTGCAGGGAGCAACTGAAGGGGTACAGTCCCTGCTCTGATGAGCTCCCTCAGAGCAAGGAGGTAGGACTGGGCACTGTGAGGGCATTCTCAAGAACACAACCCTTTAGCACAAGTTTTTCCTCTCCCTCCACCTTTCCCCTCCCACAAAAGCCGCTCCCTGCAGCCACTGCCCCACCAATTAAATCCATTTTATCAAGCACAGATGCAAGGCTGGTGGGCTGAAAGAAAGAGCTGTCCCACCTGGAGCACTCACCCTTTTTCACAGCTTCCTTTTCAAGAGAGCCAAGCAATGCCTTCCTCTTCTCCTCCTTCCCTGCCAGGGCAAAGGCGTATGCCATCAGTGCTTTGGTGTACACGTGGGTTTCCTTCTCATTTGTTGCTGTTTCCAGGCAGAACAGAGCATTACGCACCACTGAGTGCTGGGGAGAGAGAGAGACTGAGCTGGAACAGACAGTGCTCACACTATAGTAACATCCTGAGAAATCCCTTCATATTCTAGGCACTTCTGGGCTTAGAAAAGGAGATGAAAAACATCACTGTTATGCAATACAATTCTGTCTGAGAACTTGCCTTCTAAATACAATGCATTCCCAAGGAAGAATATGCTTCTGGTGTAGTTAATGTCATCCTCAGCACCTTACTAGCAAAATGGTTCCTCCTGCTGTTTCTCAGTACACAATTAAAAACTTTCAACACAAAGTAATCCCTACTACCTTTAGAACAGGGGGATTACAGATGCCTGGCAACTATCCCAGCTCAGCAGTCCTGCTGCAATTCACACCTGAATTTTACCTGCCCCAGAAGCTTATCTCACAGTGAGGGGATCACAGACCCATGGATCAGAAGGATCAAACCCATATCTTTTTTAAATAGGATTCAGGCTTTTCAAAGAGTACCATTCATCGCATTTCCTGTAGGTATATTTTATTACCTATTGTTATACCTTTCTCCCCAAGCATTAAGGATGGGGATTTCCAGTTTAAAAAAGGCAGAGAAAGTGATAATGAAACCCTGAGTGTGCTGCCTTTTTCACAGACCTGTGCTGTTGTGTCAGCACAGGAGACCCAGACAAGTGATCAGACGTCAGCATACTATTCCAACAAACAAAAGGAGATTTTTGTCTTGTAGAAAACTCATTTAGCTCATTTCAGTGATTTAAATATAATTTAACTTTCTTGTCATGGAGACTAATCTTTTGAAGGATCGAAAACATGATTCTCCACAAAAGAACTCAAAAAAAGATTAAGTGGAATGTGTACATGGGAGACAGGGCTGTACAGGGGAGGAAAATGGAAGAGAAGTGTTATTATAATTTAGGCTTGAAAGGAAAGGGACCCTAACAATCTGATGGGCCACTAGTAGGGTAGGTGAGTACCATCTGTGTCTCAGGGGGGGTGGGTGCAGACACATACAGTTACAGGCAGAGGAATCTCCAGCAATGCAATAGTGATGTATGCAGTCAGCGAGACCTCGTTGTCAACTCCACCCTGCAGGGAAACACAAAGACTGACTACACCCAGTTTCTTATCTTCATTCTTTTCTCCCACTCCAGTGGGAATACTTTACTCTGCATTGTAGGCCCTTAGCTTGCTTTTTCCCCCTTGCAGCTGATGTGGAGATATCAATATCACTTAAGAAACATCATCAAACCTTCATTCATCATAACATATTCATGGGGCATCATTCAGTGGCTATCATAAAGAATGGCCTCTGGATCTCTTCTTGCCATTGGCTTGGGAATTTCCCATCTGCCTGTATGTCCAAGAAGCTAAACTGGACCCGTATGACTGATGGTCAAGTTCTAGCCACACACAAAAAACCCCAAAGAGGCAATATAGAATATTGAAAAGAATACTTGTCTCAAAACAGCTGCCCTGACAAAGCGGACACTGTGCTCGGGTGGACGCCTCATTTGATAAGCCACGTGGACTCTGTTCTCTCAAGGAGAGACCCTCATTTGGGTAACCACCCTGATAAACAGGGTCCTATTCTCACAAGAGCAGCCCCTCCTTTAGTGGCCATCCTGGTAAGCTGGACACTGTCCTTGCAAGGGGAGCTGTTTGATGGCCACCCTGACAGGCAGGACACTGTCCTTATTCCATAAGGGACAGGGGCAGGCAAGCTGCAGCCTGGGGAGGCAGAGTGACATCCCCACCATCCAAGGACCACAACTTCCTACCAAGATCATCACTGGATCCAAGGGTGGTGATATCTTCTCTATCTCTTCTTTCTTTCTCTCTCTCTTTCTCTCTCTTTCTCTGTTTCTAACCTTATCTTGGCACATGAGGGTAACACAGTTTCCAACTTTATTAAGTTTTACTACCTGTTGCTTTGTTAAGTTTTGTTAGTTGTAACCTGTTCCCTAAATTGTAATCCATTACTTTAAAAGTACCTTCCTTTATAATTCTGCTTGTTGTAATCTCACGTGATTTATAATCTCACTCACTTTTAAGTAAAGTTGTGTTTTATACAAACCTCCTGGTTAATAACCTTACTCCTGAGTACCGCGCAGAGAATTTCTGAACTTAATCTCATTGAATGTGTTGTTAAAAGAGATTAATTAGAGGAGGAGGAGGAGGATTTGGCCCAGTCGCACCTAGGCTTCTCTCTGAGGGAGTTTAGAAAGTAAGGGGGTCCAGTCCAAATCTCCCTGGGCTGACCCTCACTCTGGGGAACCCTACCTGTGTCCACTCTGTGGGACGTAGAGATGTGCCCACTCTGCGGGACGTGATATTTTGTTTGGCCCCTACATCTGGGGAGCCGTGCTCACTTTGTGGGAAGTGACAGTGTTGCACCCACCTTGTGGGGCGTGACAAGCAAATATGTTACCTTCATGGCATTGTTCAGGAGTGTCCCAGAACTGCGGAAACAGCCATTCTCCTTCTGTTTGTAGGACAGCCAGACCAAAGCATCCTGGATGTGTTTTTCATCTATGAAGATGTGAGGCCGGGCCTGGGCAAAGGACTTGAGGACAAAGGCTGTGAGCCTGAAAGGGAGAAAGAACAGCAAAAGTGACTGAGCAGGCCTGTTGTCCATCTCAGTTGACAGGGCCCATGAGAATATCATCTGTCTGGAGAAAGCCAAAAAGGCCCAGAGAACTGTAGACCAGTTAGTCAGACCACATGTATATGGTACCTTCTGTCAAAAACCTGCTTCCCACCTTGATTCCTTGTCCCACTATTGGCTCCTAAAAGCCTGAGAGCCCTTTATGTTGAGGCTACAGTTTGAAGGACAATGATTCCTTATCTGTATCTAAAAAAATCTCTTTGTAAAAAGTAGGGAATTGCATGTCAATTAGTTCAACATCTGCTCAACAAAATTACAAGGAAGAAGAATTAAATGCCTGCTAGCTCATGGTCTGCCAGCAGGACTCCTGCGCTAGAAATGTATGCCTCATGTTTTTGCTAGAAGTGCTACTAGCAATAATGAAGAAGAAGCAGGCATGTGTGGAGAAACCAACACAATGTCAAGAGACAAGTACTGTTTCAGAACTAAACTAAAGGCAAACCAAAGGTGAATAACACATTCTTTCTTACCCTTACCTAAAGTAGAAAATGCATGGGAAAGATATGCTGCAGCAACTCAAAGCTCTGCAGTAAGTCACACTGGGAACAAATATTTCTCCAGGCTGTCTTTGCTTAGCAACAAACACTTTTGAAAAAAAAAAACTTAGAGCACTGTTCTTGGATTTTCATTCTTTCCACTTTTATGGAGACACCTTTCCCACCAGCCTTCTCAGCAGATACTAGTCTAGAAGAGCTCCCACTCAAACTCTTCAGCCTTCCTCAGTCAGGATGTGAAATCCCTGTTTCCTTCTTCCCTATTTTATCCCATTTCCTTTGCATCTGTCATGGTCCTCAGAGCTACTAGTGAGAGGATGTGCTTCAGCTACAGAACTGGCCGATGCAATCTATTTCATCAAGTATGAGCCAGCATATACATGGGACCACACCAGCTCTGGAAAGCCTGTTGGTCTACAGCAGCATTGCCCATTTACTTTCCTGCAGCATTTATTACAGCTGTGTAATAATGTGTAGCCGAGAAAGGTGAGCATGTAGGAAACATACAGATGACACTGAAATCTCACCAGGTGTTCCCCTGTTGTCCATAACGTGGTCCAAAGGTACTGTAAGAGCCATCTGGGTGCTTGTAAGTCAGCTGCCTCTGATAACCTGTAATGGAGAGTTAAAGCAATATTCAAATGCCAGAGGAATGAGAGAACAGAAAGAAAGTATTTCAGCACAGGCAAAGGAAAGAGGTCAGTCATATCCTAGCCAATAAGGACAGGTACATCCACACATTCATGTGTGTGTATGAGGAAAAGCAACACCTGCCTCTCTTCAGGAGGAAGGTAGGGCACTTGTCTATTAATTACAATGGACAAGTCACTGTAGCAAGTCATCTGGTAACTCCATGTTTCATTGCAACCCAATTAGGGAGAAAAAAAACTGGGTGCAATGAGCAGGCAACCTAATGCTTAAGCAACAGAAAATAATAAAGGAAAAAGCAGTGAAGGGCCTTCTCAGGCATAAAACAGAGACCAGCTGTGCATGAGAGAAGCTCTCTTTCCACAACCTCCCAACATTTGACAGAACCACTCCAGGCAGGATCTGGAAAAAGCCAAAGCAGAAGCAAAAGCCATATCACAACTCACCACTCACTAAGTATCCAATGGCCTTGGATTTGACCTCCTCACTCAGCTGCCCTGTTTTGTTCAGATAGTCCAGGACATAGATGTTGGGTGCAAACAGGACCATGTTCTGCTCTCCACAGCCAAATGGCATCTGGAGGAGCTGGTGCAGGTTCTGCATGGCAGCGCCCATGATGTCACCTGGGAAGTCGTAGATACAAGAGGGATATTAACAAAATTCAAGGCTGATTGTCACAGTCAGAGAGAGCTACTGAACAAGAGAAGCGGGAGATGACAGAAAAGAGAGAAATAAAATCTGGATTGATAAAGATCTTTGAACGAAACACTGAATATCAGAGGAAAGGAAAAGGGAAAAGAGAAAGGCTAGGGCATTGGCAGAGAACATTGAACAAAAGAACATGGAGAAAGGGGAAAAGGAAAAGCACAGCTGGAAGGGAAAGTGGTTGAGATAGAAGGGATGAAAGACAGGAGTGAGGGGTGCAGGGAATCAGGAGAAAAATCTGTGGCGGACAACAAAGAGAAGCAGAAACAGCACATGGTGCTTCTCTAAGGCTGCTCACTCACCCAGCACTGAGAAATATGCTCTTCCTGAGTCTTGTACCACATTGGAGGGCAGCAACAGGGAAAACCTCTCTTTCACAGGTGCTCCTGAGAGAGAAACAAAACCCAAAGAAGTTCAGTGCAGTCCCAAGAAACAGCTAATAAAAGGGGGGGGAGATGTGTA
>JAAWXA010000004.1:55654001-55679839 GCA_038090715.1 Florisuga fusca | reverse complement strand
GGGGGAGGGCAGATTTGGAGGTTGTGAAACAACAGGAACACTTCCTATCAGAAATGCCCAGATTGCAGCCACTTCATTATTTTATTGGCTATAAGGCAATTTCTGCATTAAACCACCCTCAGCCACCATTAGACACTGTAGGTCACGTCTGTACAGATACTTCTCAGGCATGCTAGAAAACAAGAGACAGCACTTTTAACTCCAACACAGGCACACAAGAGAATGAGAATATAAACAGTCAAGATAAATCTGTCCTGGCTCATATCCTGGCACTTAGGCAGGATGGTCCATTCTCTAGGGCTTTCTTTTGTATTAGGTCTCAGACTCCCAACTGCTGGGGCATGTTCTGATTAACTGAAAATATCTGTCCATCTGGAACATGATAGAGGCATCACTGCCTTTCTCCTCTAGCCACCTTCCACCCATCAAACCACACAGGAACAAATGGAGGGGGTGGGGAGAGAGGACTTTACCTTTTCCACAGAGCACAAAGTTCTGGGCTGTTTCCTTCTCAATTCCTTCAGGCTTGGTTGAGATGAAGGAAAACAAGAGAGGTGAGAAGTTAGTGAGATAAGTACAGAGAGACAGAAGACTTTAACAATGAGAGTGGGATACCTGAGAAGTGAGTGAACTGGAGACCAAGAGGTAGTCACAAAAAATCCCTGCAATACAGAGCTCTGAAATAATAACTTAAGCAAGCACAAGAAACATGATCCTAAGTCATTGGTGTGGTATTGGAAGTAGAAGAAAAAAAAAAAAGAAAGGGAGACACTGTCTGACTATCACGTGGATGACCTGCAACTACTGCAACTTGCTGAGTACGTGGATGTACTCAGCAAGAGACAATTAACATCCTTGTAACAACGGGACAGCAGCATTTCAGCAACTGCTTTTGTTAGCAAAAGCTCATATTTGCTCTAGAGAGCTGTCCTGAAGGGATGATTGTAGTGCTTTTTATCATAATGCTGCAGATGCTTTAGGGGAAAAAGTGTCTGTTAATAATAGAAAGGGAAGATGTTGTGCACTATAACATCTGGTAACACTACTGATACCACACAACACAGTAGGAAAGTATTAGAGTTTTTTATAATTCAGAGAAAACCTAAGAACATAGAATCTATCTGCCAGATCACCACACAGAATAACAGACTAGCATTTCCTATAACAGATATGCAATACTGCCACGTAATATTTCCTTCTGTATCATGTAGCCCTGTTGAGTCTTCCTCCCACAGGAAATGGAAAAGCTGTAAACTTTTAGCACATTTGCAAGGACTTTTATAATATCTTGAGTTATGAGGGTACTTCTCTACAGGCATCAAATCACCACAGGTGCTTATGAATCCCCCACTTTTATCACAGTGCCAGACTATGGTAGCAAACCAGAACGCTGCTTAAGAGGCTGTTTGCTCGGCCACTCAACTAGCAGAAAGGCAGCACAGCATGTGCTGATTGGCAAACCTACCACAGCTGTCTCAAAAGGAGCAAAGAAGTAAAAAGGGTGCCCTGAATTAGAAGGTGACAGGTAGAAGATCTAGGGAAGGATGGGTTGGGGTAGGAGTCAGGCTACAATAGTGGGTGGGGGAACTAGGAGATGCTGCGTTATTGCACAGTGTTATTAAGCTGTAGTCTTTCTTTATGCAGCTCTGCCAAAGTATCAAGATGATGAAAGATCATCATATTGCCACATTGTGTAGTGGTCTCATAGAATAATAGGCTAGCCCAGGATGGAAGTGACCTCAAAATATCAGCTGGTCCAACCTTTTTTGGGAAAGGGAGTCTAAATGAGATTATCTATCATTGTGTCCAATTACATCTATATTACATCCAATTACATCCAGCATACAATCTAGCCTGTAAGAAAGATTAGTCCTTCCTTTTGTGGGGTTTCTACAGGAGAACGGTCATATTCTGAAGGGGGATGGTAATGCTGTTCGACAATGGTGTCAGTGTTAAATAATGCTGTATTGTTAAATAACACTGTTTAGTGTTAAGACACACAATGATGTATAGTGTTAGTTACAATAATGTTTCATAAAATCATGCTGATTTTACTTTAACAAGAATAAGCTAAAGGTCTTGAGGCCCTGCTGCAAGGCCAACTGCAAAGTTACTGAAAGACTTGCTACATGCAGAGGATAAGAAGCTTGGACTAGAGAAAGCTGAAGCAGGAAAACTCACTGACTAAAAAGCATTATGTAATCTGCACGTGGACACTACTAATTAACCAATTAGCTTAAATGCTATGAGCGTGATCACTGCATAAGGACCAATCACTGAATGCCACGTACAAAGTGAGACACGTTTTGTTTGTATACAAGCACAGCCATGGAGGCAAATAAATGAGAATTATGCTTATCAATTTTATTGGTCTCCGATCCCTCTCATGTGACACCCTTTCCCACAGCCCACATACCTCCACCAGCAGCTGTCTGATGACTGTGTCCTTCCTCCCTCTCTCAGGGGTCTCCACAATGGCATTCCCACAAGGCTGCTGGTTATGCAGGGCCTCAGTGCTCACTAAGAACTCCACCTGCCCTGAAGGAAACAGGTGTCAGTCAGCAGTAGGAGTCACTACCACTTCCAGGATTTCCAACTTGCAGGCCTCTGGATAGGGATTTTCTATCATATCTGGACCATGCTTTTTTTCCCACAAGAGCATAGATATCTATATCAGAAGCCATTCTAAAGAAGATGAGCTGCACTGCTGTTAAAAGGGGATTCTATTTTGGTGAATCTTTTCCAGAATCTAGGATACCACAGCTGTGGAATGTACCAACCCCACTGCTGCCCTGTATGTGCACCACAGCTACTACCACAGCACGTCACAACAGTGGGAAAAAAAGTATGATGATCCCATGGGGCAACCATCTAATGTCTGGGAGAGACAGAACTGACAGAGCATCCCTGTTGACCAATATCTCTGGCTTTAGAAGATGTTGTTCAAGGGCTGTGAGGTTTGATAGTTTTGCATGTGGTGCTGGACAGACCCTTGGACACTGTGAGTCTGCCAGCCTTTGTCTCCCAAATAACCCCAGATGAGACAGAAACTCAGCTGCAGTGTTTCCCAGGGAACTGCATTGCTCTAACACCCAGTACTGAACAGGCAGGACAGCACAGGTAAACCCTCCCTGCAGTTCCCAGAACCCTGAGAACTTTACCTAGAGATTTGGGAGTCACCATCCAAGCCACGGTTTTCCTCCCATTCTCGCAGAGACAGTGAGATTCTTCCTCCTTTTCCACTGGAGTAGCCAGGAAGTGAGTAGACTGAGCCAGAGTCACACTGACCTGTTGCAGAGGAAGGTGCAATAGGGAAAGATGATCATGAGAGACAGGGACCTAAGAAGCCATAGCGATAGGTATTTCTTCAGTAGCAAAGGAGTTGGAGTTGTGTGTTCTGCATTCAAAGTATATAGGAGCAATATCATAAGAATTTTAGGGGTGAAGGGCCCCTATCAGAGATAAGATAAGAAAGCTAGATGAAGGAAAGAGGTGCACCACGCACTACAGAGTAGGGCATGGTGAGCTCTACAAAGAAGGGCTGGAAGGCTCTGAGGGACACTGTTGGGGACAGGCCAAAGCCCCTGTCTGCTGAAGTGCAGAATGCATTGGCTTTCCACTCGGTGATGGTGTCAGGGATGGTCACATCTAGATCAGCATTTCCCTCAGAGCTGGTGAGGGACAGACAGCAAGGATAGAGAGATGATTTTTTATGACATTTTGATAGCTATCTGTACCCCTTTCAGTCTACTGAACAGTACTGGCAGTGTGAATGATGGGGCACATTATATCTGTTACTGTAGGGTCACCCCATATCTTCTTCCACAATCCCAACCACTCTTCGGACAAGTCTAATTATGACTGAAGGTAATTCCATCTCAGAGGATTGCCAAGTGATCTCTGCATTTTGAGCATTGAAAAGACTATGCAAACATGTGGGATTCATGTTTTCACCTATAAAACAAATCATTATAAAGGAAGAACCTAGCCCAAGGTGCTTACCTTACAGATACTAAACTCCAAATCCAAGTTTCTGGGAAATACTTTCGGACTGTCTCCGTCAGCTCTTCAGGAGTGCTTAATGCGGCATAACCTCTAGGTCCCTGAGGGCCTGAATGTGAAGAGATGGAAAATAAATCAACTACTGATAATTCCAAACAAGCAAGATCTTCATCATCATCATCACACTTCAATATGTGAAAGCGATAATATACTGTGGCAATCAGAAGCTCTGCTGGCAGCACGTTTGCTGTGGCTGTCATAAGCAATGGTACCAGCAGCAGTGAAATTTCAGGGTCAGGACTTAGGAGTTAGAGCTAGGCTTCCCTTATTTCCTTCTGGTCTTCAGTGAACCTCAAAGTCTTTGGGGCAGCACTTCAAAAGGCTAAAACAAGGATGTTAAAACAGAGAACTATCCGTGATGTTCTGTGCAAACAGCTTTTTCCCTTTCAGGTACAGTTACAATGTAACACCCTTCTCCATCCTATCAGGCTACCTGGGCATGGAACATCCTTCTCTTGCAGTAGTTTTCATAGGGTCATTGTGACTCAGAAAACCAACTCCCTGCCAAATCTACGGGCTACTCAGGAACTATATTAAAGGTGATCAATTTAAAAGCATACAGTTGGAATCTGTGAGGGGTAAAAATAGACTTTTTTACTAAAACAAGGTTTTCTCATTAAAAAGTTATTCCCAAGAAAATATTCTAAGTTGGAGTGAAATTTGGTACAAAATGAGCCTTTGTTTAAGTTTGGTTTTGAACAACTGGGAATCAAAGACAGTGTGGGTAGGACTTGGTTTATTTGGTTTTTACAAATGGAAGGAGAAACCCACCCAAACAGATAAAAAAAATAAGTTCTTAACTAAATTCTAGTTTTGGTCATCTACTTTGGCTAAACTAATTTTTACATTCAGAAAAACACTGTGTAGCAGGCAAGTATCCATACTATCTATGCAACAGTCACCTCCAGAGTCTGAAAAGGTCTCAGGCTACAAGGTAAAGATGCTGGGAATCAGAGATTTATCACATAGCTCCTAGCAAGAGTGACAGGCAGCTTGCTTGTATTTGTTTCTCATTATATTTGAGTGTTCTTCCTGCTGTCTATTGCAGTTTAAAATAATTAATTAAAAAGCATCTATTCTGTATCTCAGCAACTTCTGTCTGAAGTTGAAATTGTTTTAAAAGTGGCCGTGTAAAAAAGTATGGCTTCTTTTGCCAAGGGAAAACTATGAGTCAGTCATCCAGATAGAATAACTTGGATTTTCTAAGGTATTTCCCTTAATATGAGACTTTGGAGGATCATATGGGCTATTTTGTTGCCCAAACATCTATAGTGTAAGATTTGAGATGTGTCCATCTAACCATTCTAAGCCCCCAAATTCTACCAACTTGTCACTAAAAATTTTGTCATCCACTTCATGTTGTTTTGACCATACATAAAACTGGATGAGCAGAATAGTATTTTATGCTCTGCCAGAGTCTTTGAAAAGCACATGGTTCTGCTGACTTTTGCTGTGGAGTTATCAAAGCTTGACTGTATCAAAGCTTCACAACTGAGCAAAAGAAATAAGCACTACACTGATGAAACTGACATCTCTGAATCCAGCATTTTGGTAGTACTTCCCAGGGTTCAGCTCTTATTTAAGTATCACTCCAAAATACAGACATCTCTCTTTTCAGAACAGAAGTGACAGTTTCTTTACCACTTGTCCTCATTGCATACATAGGTGCTCCAGCCATGGCTGAAGGTGCTGGAAGGCCAACTTGTGGAGACATGTACTTCTCAGTGCTGCAATACCGAGGTTTTCTCACTGCAGTGTTTGTGAAAACTTTCAAACCCATTCCCTATGGAAGACAACCAACACAGTTTTTTGTTACTGCTTCAGAAAAAAAAAAAATCATTCCTGTGAGGGTGGTGAGACACTGGAAAAGGTTGCCCAAGGAAGTAGTGGATGCCCTCTCCCTGGAAGTGTTCAAGGCCAGGTTGGATGGGGCCTTGAGCAACCTGGTCTAGTAGAAGATGTCCCCGCCCAAGCAGGGAGGTGGGAACTAGATGATCTTTAAGGTCCCTTCCAACCCAAACCATTTTATGATTCTATGATTCTATGCTTCATGTTAAAGTTTATACACCAGACCTGACAGTTATTTTACTGCCTCAAAAGGAGGAGCTGTTACTGTTTGTGGGTTGGACCTTGACATGGTTTTCCCGACTCTGGTTTCAGACCAGTTCCAGCCTACGGATCTGGATGGTGCAAGGAAAGTTTTCTCTCTCAAAGGAAATGTCTGTGGCTCAATCTGGAGTAACTGTAATGGAACAGTATTATTTACATCTCATCAGAACTTCATTTCAGATCAACCTCAAAGCACTTCCTGTAAGAAAACTTTCAGGCTGATCCCTTTTCTACCAAGTTGGGAGAAAAGTTGGAAAGACGGATTATGACTCACCAGACTTGCTTCTGAATAATAATTGGTGTCAGATCATTCAGATTCACAAACCCTTCCCTCACTATGTTGCATCATGCTTAAGTATTTTCAGGCTGAAGTATTCTCAGTCCTTCTCCCACCCCAATTCCTAACCATGCAAGAGGGCTATACCTTTAGGATGCTGTAAGTATCTTCTTCATATGTCTCCACTACTGGTGAATAGGTGATCCCATTCAAAACTATCCTCTTCAAGGGGATACAATTCTCCAGGGGCTCGTCCATGAGCATGTCCGGACCATGGTGATAGTTATGCAATTCCTTCACTGGCAGTAAGCTATAGACCTAGGCAGAAAGAGAGGGGGAATTTGCCACTTTTGGTGTCCACTGTCACAAAACACAACAGCTGAGGGAGCTGGATGTAAGTACAATAACAATCAAACCAGCTGCACATACATACACATTGCCATGGTCCTCCCTCTGATGGAAGTAATAGGAATTTGGGTGTCAGAAAGGAGATTCAAATTCGGACATGCTGCCTCTTGCGTTGTAGACAGCAAGTTACCCTGATTACTATGGCTCAAATTTATAAAAAATTACACTGGCTAGCCCATCTGCAGTACTTTGTCATTTGATGTTTGGCATGAGGGGAATAAATTCTCTGACACTTCCAGATGTTACTCCAAGAAAACTAGTCCATGGCTGGAGACAGTAACTAGAAAATTATCATCAAATACACAAGTGTTTGGCTCTGGCCAAGAGAAGCAGTTCCCTTAAAAGAGCTTCCTAATTGCCATCCCTACAGTCACACAAAACCAGCTGCTGCCCAGCTCTCATCTTTTTTGCTCACTGGAGAAAGATGAGAAACAGCAGCTTTGTTTGTGTCAAGGAAACTGTTCACTGTTTCCACCCCCACCCTGGGCTGCACTTGCTCTGACCAGGCTCCGAGCTGTTTCACAGACTAAGCACTTACAGAGCTGGGTGACAGTTCAGCTTCTGGCTTCATGAGGAGAATGCTCTTGTCCACAGCACGGACAGCACAGAGGGAGTTTGGGGAGGCTCTGAGCAGCAGGCGAGCATCACAAGAAGGCAGGCCTTCAGAAGGAGAGAAGCTCAAGTCCACCTATAGCCACAGGAAAAGCTGTGTCACAGATGCCATACCCTCGCAAGTCTTTTCTGTCTGGCTGGGTGCTTTAGTTCCAACCTTACAAAGCCAAA
Organism: Florisuga fusca; assembly: GCA_038090715.1. Classification (NCBI taxonomy): domain Eukaryota; kingdom Metazoa; phylum Chordata; class Aves; order Apodiformes; family Trochilidae; genus Florisuga; species Florisuga fusca. The sequence continues at coordinate 55,672,200 of JAAWXA010000004.1, read as the reverse complement.
ATATATATATACATCCCCCACCCCACCACCACCTCCCTGCTACTGCAGAGCTGGGTTTCTTCCTTGCAGTGCCAGAGGAATCAGCACTAACAGTTCTTGTGAACTTCACATTTGTTCAGAAAAATTTTAAGGCAGTTTTGAATTTTATAGCCACAGTGAACATGCTGAGATAATCCCACATGGCAACTAGATCTGTTCAGGCAGCCATGAATGGTCTTGAACTCAGTCCAGTCTCTGTACCACACCTAGATATTGTATGTGGAGAGAAAACAGACTTGCAAAGACCTTGCTTAGCAGATTCTTTGGTAACATGAGAAATAGTGATGTCCTGGGGCAATATTACAGTATCTATTGTCTGGTAAGAATTCTGAAGAACTGCCCTATTGGTTGAAGCCTGACAGACTTGCGTGTCTTCCCCCAGACCTGACTCAGAACTCTAACATCTCCCTACTAATACCTGCCCTGGAAGTTCTTGCTATCAGGACTTGTTACATCCTCTCACATGATTTTGTACTAACGTGTCTGGCCTGCATAAATCAGTGGTTGTGAATAGTTTCTAAGAGGGGTTTTATCAATGTAGTCCCTGCTAGCACCTTTTGTCCAACAGCTGATCTCCTCCAAGCTAGCAAAACCAGTAAGCAGTGAAGCTACCTACAGCAATTGGTAGGTGGCTCATCCAGTTTTGGTAAATCTAACAAAAAGACCTGAGCCAGGATAAATCTAAATAAATGAGCTTGGCTGTGCTGCAGTCAGGAAGGCTTCTCCCTCAAGAAGTGGACGCTTACCTTATTGCTGAAACACTTTTCTACATTGAACTCGGTTGAATCAGCAATCACCTCCATGCTGGGGGCAGTGGTGTACACAAGTACTTGGGCCACTGGAGCAATGTCAGCTTGTACAAGCAGCTGCAGCAAGAAGACCCCATTGGCTAGCAAACAAAACAAGAGCAAAAAAATAACATACAGGAAACCAGAGACCGGAGCAGTCAAAATGTTAGATCTGACTTCATGCTGAACTTCATCCCAGCCATGATGAAACTCCAAGCTTTCAAGTGGGATGAACTGGTGCTCAGAGAGATGATTAAGTCTCACTGTCTGACTGAAAAAGTGTGTTTCAACTCCTGTTTTCCAGTATGTAGCCATAATGAATTTTGGTTCAACTTCTAAAAACAGACTGTCAGTCTGTGTTTCCTAGTAGCACTGGAACCCCAGTCCAGTGGGGGTTCTCAGTCTCTGAGACTGAGAAATGCAGTCTCAGAAGAAAGACAGATGACACATGGGATAAGAACAAAACTGCGAAGCCTGAAGGCAGAGAAAAGAAAGCTCAAACTCTTCCCATACCTCAAGGGACGTGGAGATGTGGATCTCTGGACTTACATGGAGGCAGCCTGTGTGTCTGCCACAGTTGCCTAGCCTCCCAGGACAGCAACACTTTATCAGGGGAGAGGAACTCACCACTTTCTTGGTCCAAATCCAGAATGTGGGTGCCTGCTTGCTTAATGATTCCCTTGGCCATCACCTGAATGGAAGGAGAAGCCTTGCTGTAACTGGGAAACCTTGAAGAGAGAGAACCTGAGAGGAGAGCAACTGAGCTGTATGTTTGTTGCTCGCACCTTGCTCGGCTGTTCCCTGCCTTCTTGGAGCAGAACCCCAGTGCTCACTCAGGGGGCACTGGGACATCCTGACTCCTCTGCTCCTAACCCAGAACCTTTGTTTATTTATTTATTTATTTATTGTTTTGTGGGAAAAGAACATACGAAGGGTAATGGGGAAGTGTTTAAAGCATGCTGCCACAAACCACAACTTCCATCTCCATCCCCCCTACAATTATCAGTGACAACCTCACTGTAAACAGGTGCAAGCTTACCAGGTAGTAAAAGACAATTTGCTTCTGCTCTCCTGTGGCCTCTGGAGAAAGGATATAGTGCACCTGGACCTCTGTGGAGGAGCCACAGCTCAGTGTCTCAGACTTGGGCTCAATTTTGAGGAAGCTGTTACTGGGAGAGTAAAAGCGCTTCAGAGGAAGATAGCCTTCTTCATAATATGGAGCAACCCAGGAATGGTCATAGCAGTAGGGGCGTACTTTATGAGTTGCCTGGAGAATGAAAAAATGCACACACATCCTCAAACACAGGTGGCTGAACTGGAGCCAAAGTTCATGTCCTAGTGTTAAAGGTATGGTATTTTTTGTATTTAAGCATCAATGTAGTCTACAAAAAAACTCCATGAGCTTGGAATATGCAAGGCAGGGTGGTGGCATCCTTAGGCATTGTGAATTATCTCACTTCCAGAAAAGTTGGAGTTCATCTCAAAACAACCTGAATCATATCAGTTGTTTGTTTACTATCAGTATCACCTCAAGGGCTCTTTACCTTAACACCTTACCCCGCCAATAATATCCTGTTTATTTAAAGAGAAGATAAGCTGATTTTAATTTTTCTTCTCATTATCAGTGCTGTAGAAGGGATATATTGTGTTCAGTTCAAAGATTGCAAGTGCCAAGATCAAGCTAGTGATGCTATGGAAAATAAAAAAAAGTCTCCACCTAACAATTCAAACCCTAAACTAAATGGAAGTTTAGAAACCGAGAAAGTCCAGGTCCTCTTAAAAATGAGAGCACCCTTCACATTTGGAAGGGTGCTACTTCAGCATTTCATTTGCCTCACATGCCCTTATTTCCTTATCTTCCTCCCTATATCTGGGTATTCTTGCTTTTTCTTTACTCTGCAAATTTCTGAAAACTTCAAGCACCTAGTGTCAACTTCTGGGTAATTTTTAATGGTTTTAATCTGTGACAAGAGAAATGTAGGGAGAAGAGCAAATATAATTCTAGACAATATGCAAGGTGAGATATTCTAGACAAATTCCAAGGTGAGATATTACAAAATGTACATATTACACACATACTGCATTTTTCACTGCATTTGACAAAGAGATGTTCAGCAGCACTTATTTTTCCCAGATAAGCAAATTCCACACCAGAAAACAATTTCGATGAATGTTCGTATGAAAAACAAATGAAAAAAAAAGAAAAAAGGAGGACCACTTAGAAATTAGAAATGCTAAACTAAACCCTGAGAGATGCAGATTGCCTTAAGTGACCTCAAAGGGTATTTAGAAGTATACTAAGAAAATAATCTAATTGAAAAGAAGCACTAGCAGCACTCCACCATGGGAGCTGGACCCACTCTTGAAACACATTTGTATAGATGATCCCTTGGATCTGATGATCACTTGGAGCCGAATGGACTATTATGATCTCTTGGTCCTTCAGCCCTATATTGCTATTGCCAAGCAGAAATCAAACACAAGCTAAGTGCAGTTGTGACATGGCAACCTGGTTTGCTGTATGGCTATTTCCACCACAATGATTTCACGACTGGCACAAACAACCAGGAACAAGAAACTAAGTGCTTCTTCACATGTAGTAGAAACTTCAGTACCCCCCTTCCAGCCCTGCGGGTCACTTTGTCACCTCATCTGCCTGCAGGACTCACCCTAATTCCAGCAGAATCAAACTGCAACATGGAAGTGTTCAGGGCAAACTGTGCCCTTCCCTCTTCATTTGTTGTGTAGTTGTTTTCCTCGCCTCCTTGTATAGAAATCCTCACAATTTCATTGGCGATTGGAGTGCCAGATCCATCCACTAGTTTCACCTAAAGGAGCAAAAAGAGTAACAGTACAGAAGGAGAGTAATGCTTGTCACCTGCCCAGGCTGACTTACAGACCACCAAGCTAAGGATGTTGGGCTCCTTCAGACAAGGAAGTGTCCACTGCATCTTACATGTGCACCATCTATCTCTTTCAAAGAGAGCTTCAAACTTTCTGAATATTATTTCTTTGGCCCTCTATTGTCTCCACCTCTAGATCAGAGAAGTGGACATGGAGATTGACATGTACTCAAGCCCTCTAGGCCTCCTATTAAACAGGAGACTGGAAAAGACAGATTTTATTTGAGTGGAGAAGTGGAAGCACAAGAGCAGAGGGGTAAGCAGAATGGGGGCTGTGCTCTCAGTTGTTGTTCCCCAGTTTGAGAACCCGCAGAGGAGAGCAGGCCCACAGGGACTAGCAGCACTGGGGTCCAGCATCTTTGCAGAGGGGGAGTATGTATCTGTCCAGGAGATTCAGTAGCATGATCATTTGGCACTCACAGCATTCCATTTCTCATGGTTTCCCTACCTGCCCAAAGAATGGGATTCCAGGCTTGTAGTGGGAGTCTGAATGCTCAAAGATGATTTTACTAATGGTGGTTGTGATCTCAGAGAAGCCGGTTCCAGTCAACTCCACTCCTGCAGGAAGAAGCATAAAGAATTAATCTACCTTTGCCTGGCCAGAACTACTATTATTCCAACTCTCCTTTGCTGAACAAGCAGACAATTTTGTTAATGCTCCTGGTGTCCATTAGGGAAACTAGGATTCTAGAAAAGCAGGAGTCTGCTTTTCTCCCTTTTCTCCCTCATCCCAACTTGGCAGACCCCTCTGCTGGTCTCTCCTGGTCTTATTTCACAGCTTTGTGATCCATATGATTCATACCTGTTTCCTCCTCTTTAATCCTAGCTTCCACATGGAGCTTATTCTCATATCCGCTTCTCTTGAGCTGGAATAACTTTGTCTTTACCACTTGAGAAATGCAGCCATAGTTGTCTGACTGTTGGAGGAAAACACAACACTATTATAGTCTCATCTAGATAATTTTTATCCAACCTAATGAATCCATCACTGTGCGTTGCACTGAACTAGAAGAGAAATCCATAACCTAACACTTCCCTTTTTTGTTTTTATCAAAGCTGGGAAAGCACATAAATAACTTGGCAAGTAGCATTTAGTTGTATATGCCACAACATCAGGGCAAAGAGTTTGCAACCTAGAAGACTTTTGTGATGTGTGTGTGAAAAGTTTGAAATTCCAAACACTTGATAGAGAAGCACAGGGAATTATTCAAGTGTGTGCCACACAGGAATGATTTGCCAGGCATCATGCACATCAGAATATAGCTACTGACTTAAAATGCACAAGTTGTATAAGTGATACATAATCCAAAAGCTGTGTTTGTATAAAAAGATGACAGCTGGAAAAGTATTTCCAAAGCTTGTCGCCTCTCTTTGGCATCTTCATGTAAAAGGCAGGTCTCCACAGAAAAGGGAAGAGGTGCCTGGAGCAGAGGTTAACATCACAGCACTCTTTTAGTATTCTTTTAGCATGGATAACAACAGCAGGGGCAGAAGTACCTGTGGAAATCATACTGTAGCAGACCTCAAGGGTCATACACGTCTTCTGCTTCCTTTCCTGTTCTGGCATATTTCCACAATTGCTATTATCCCAGCTTCTCTCAATTGAACTATCACCATTGCACCTGTCCATGCTCCAAGCACTATTCAATTTTGCTCTTGTAGACTTGTCAGTCTTAAGAGTGAAAAAAGTAACTTAAGGTCTTAAACACTGCTACAAATCCATACTTATTTCTGCATCTCTTCTCCCATTTTCTGTTTCTTCACTGTCTCTACACCTTTCCTGTCTCAACACCAGCTTCTGATCCCACATATTGTCTCTAATATAAGCCAAACCCAACTCTGCCTGCCTTACTCGTGAGTTTTCTATTTTACTTCTCTCTTACTCTCTACACTTCATCTGACCTTTTTTCTGTTGTTTCTTTCATCTCTCCCTTCTCCATCAGCTTCTTGCCTTTACACACATCTTCTGTACCGCACAGATCTTTCCCGTTTTTACCTCTCACATTTCATCTTGCACCCAATCCTCTCTCCTTTGGCCTGAAGTCTCTCCTCTCTCCATACTCTGTCAGAGCAGGCCTGTGCCTGCAAAGCATGCTTTATAAACCATACTTTCTCCTGCCTCTCTGTCCACAAGAGTAACCGTGCCTCACCTGTCCAGAGAACTCATCACACACTGCCTTAGCCTCTTCGCCATAGCAGGTGGCTGCGCGTTCAAACTTCCGGCAGACACGGAAGCTGATGAGGCCAGGAACAGGTTTCCCAAATGTGTATCTACCAGCAGGGAGGATTGAAAGAAAAACAGAGCCATTAGGAATGTAAGAGAGATGTAGAAAAATTACTAGCTCACCCCTAGGTGAGCTAGGACTCTCCCCTAGGGCTGCCTCCAGAATACAGCAGGGTCATCGCAGAAAATGAGAAACAGAAAGAAGTTGGGTAACATGTTAGGATGAAGCTTGGCAATGGGGACAGAACACTGTATAGTCCTGATTGCATTCCTGGGAATAACAGACACGTCTGCGGAAATAATTTACCTCAATACTGATTTAGCTGAGAGCACCCCTCACCTTGGATGGAGAGCATGCTGCAGATATCTACCCCATCACCCAGTTCTGATGAACTGGCTTGCCTATGCACTTTCTCTGGCTTGCTTTTCATCCCAAGTTATGCTCTCCCTGCAGCATGCTTGTCATGCAGAATCAAATGAGGTGGAGCAAGGGAAACAGGGCAGCTTCATCACTGAGAGTTTTCTCTCAGGATTGAGAAGCAGAAGCTATAGATAAAGCATCATTCCCAGGTAAACCAAACTGAAGATCTCTTCCCTAACCCTTCAATTGGTGAAGAACAGTGTTTCCACATGTTACATACAAAGTCTTCCAAGCAATATTGGTCACCTTTTTTCTTATGGTAGATGTAGTCTCTTTGGTTCTGGGACCTCAAAATGATTAAGAAGTATAATGAAGTACCATATCTCAGTCTCCCAATTGTATTTTCACAGCAGCCAAAATAAAACCTTAAACCGAGAAGGACTTGATAGAATGACACTCACAGACCACAAACTGTCACCTTCAGTGTCTCATCAAGAATGGTGATCACCTTGGGCATTTTCACTGTTACTTCAAATTTTGGCAGCACTGCAGCAGAACCAAAGGAAAACAGTCAATATGATGGAAAGTAACAAAAAAAGTACGAAATATGAGGTACGAAGGCTGCTCAAAGGCTATTCTAACAAATGTCCTGAAAGCATTTTGCATCTAAATAGTAATGTTTTAGAGGCTTCTATCACCTGCACACTGCATTGAAGTCAGTGAAAGCCACAGGCATTGAGACAAACAACATGCCAGGTCAGAAGACAGGAGTATTACATCAACTATTAAGACACAGCAGCTCCTGATATAACACATGGATCAGTCCCACAGCAACAGGATAGAGTAAAATGGAGAGCTAAGTCAATAGAGGTCTCCCACAAACAGACAGAGCTGGGACTGCAGCATGGTCTCTGCATTTCCAAAGCATGTATGTCTTTCCAATTTGCAAAATATGAAGACCCCCATAACTTCCCTGGTGACTTAGTGCAGGGTGACATCATATAAAAACCAGGCTGCAGGAGGGGAAGTGGATGGTGACTGTCTTGAGAGAACTAGAAGACATTCAGGGCACAGGGCAGTCATACAACTGAAAGATGTCAAAGGACATCCAGGACTTCCATCCATCTTCAAGGACTCATCTGGTGTACAAGCCAGATCATATCAGACCATGTAATAAGGGCTGCAGCTTTCTTACTGAAGTGGGAGGCTATGCTGTCTGCACACACACATGTGCAGGTCTGCAATGGTACATCGTTTTCTATCCAAGCAGAAGGAACTGGCATAGAGGTACCAGAGGGGGGTTAAGGTACTAAGGCATAATGTGAACTTCAGGCTTACCTTGTGAGGGAGGACAGGCAAGATCTGAATTTACAGAGAGCCACAGCCTACACCAGTAGGTGAGGATTTCTGTCATCAAACAGGGGAGACCCAGACACACATACAGCCAACAGGAGATGAGACTGTGGCCTTAAATCACCTCTAAAGGAGGTGAAGCTTGTGGACAGACTGATCCAAGTGGACTTGTTCCTCCTGATGGGAGCCTTGATAAGGTGGGCAGCTAGAAGAGCTGCTCTGAATGGCCTGGGGATTAGGGAGGAGTGGAGACAGGTTGCTCAACTCCTTCAGTTTTCACTCTTCAGAAAGGGGTGATGCTTGGGAGGGAGAGGGCACAGAAACATTTTTCCAGCCATGCTGGGCATCCTGGTCAGACCTACCACCCTGCTAATTAAGCTTTCATGCAACATGGGGCGAGCCATTAGGAACCTGACACTGCAGTAACAGTTACCATACTCCTCCACAGAGAAATGATGCTGAATTGTCTTCCCTGACTCCTTCTGTGCCACCACTGTGTATGTCCCTTGCATAGGTTCAGAGGTGAGGTTGAAGAACAGCTGGATTAAGCCCCCCTTTAATTCTGCCTTTGTCCATTGGTACAGACGGTTTTTCTTTGGGTCCTACAGATAATGAGACCACAAGGAGATTGTAAGAACAGTGGGAGTCTGCAATGAGAAGTAAAAGCACTAGCAGAAGGGAGGGGAAGCCCAGTCCCAGTGTTTCAGGAAGCTGCAGAGAAGGAGCAGGGGGCACTTCAGAGTTTTTTGGGAAGCACAGGGCTGGACAAGAGAAGAAGCTGCAACCAGGGCCCAGAGTACATTGTTGTCACCATATGAGTTAAAGCTCTGTATATTCAAATTAATGTTATTTGTCTACTTAATAAATAAAATAGACAAGAATAATCTTGAGGCAACTGCTAGTTATGCTGCCTATGTTGAGATGTGATAGATGTAACCACAAATTGAATGTTTGTACATACCTCAATATATACCAGTGGAAACTAGAAAAAGAAGAAAGGAAACAACATGTTTAGAATGCACATCTCAACAGAACACAATTAACATGGTCAGATGACCAGAGCTATGACCATGTGTCAGGGAACAAGCTGATCACACAGAAAGTCTGTGGTATGGAGCAACAGATTATTTTGAGGTGCATCAAGAAGAAGGGACTATCCTTTGTCTCAGACAGCAAAGTCATCTGAAATTACTAACTCTGTATGATCTGCAATACCAATAAGAGCAGGTGTACACTGTGACAATATCGAGTTGGTCACTTCTGAGGTGGTTGCACCAACACCATTCATTCAATTTGCCAAACTTTCCAAGAATGTAAATGGCAACCCTAGGCAGATACCTGAAAAACAGACCCTGTTAACAAGATCTGAGGTAGCCCAGAAATTGTGCAATTATCTCAGCATATTGAGAGCTCTTCTCAAAAGACACTTTGCTGTTTTTCCCCATATAGATGTCTTAAGGCCAAGTAAGTAGTGAAAAGGAAGTATCATACTTACCACCTCATTCAAAGGACGGAAATCTTTATCCAGAGAAACAATTCTGAAGAGGACTGATGGAGAAAGGCAGACAGTAAGATTCCACAGTGCAGCCACCAACAAGAAGACATCAATTGCAAAATTAAATCATACAATCATAGAATTTTAAGGGTTGGAAGGGACCTTTAAGTTTATCTAGTTCCAACCCCCCTGCCATGGGTAGAGACACCTCCCAATAGATCAGGTTGCTCAGAGCCCTGTCCAGCCTGGCCTTAAAAACTTCCAGGGATGAGGCTTCCACCACCTTTCTGGGCAACCTGTCCCACTGTCTCACCACCCTCATGGTGAAGAACTTCTTCCAAACTTCCAATCTAAATCTACTCTCCTCTAGTTTGAATCCATTCCCCCTAGTCCTACCACTACCTGACATCCTAAGGAATCCCTCCTGTGTATGGGATCTCATTAATCAGGATCAAAATTAAATTTAAGTTGCTTTTATCTACTTTGCAACAATACTTTTTCACACTGGGATTCACATGGGTCTTCTAATTTTCTTATAACTAGACTGACTTCTTAGGATGGATGAATGCAAGAAACTTATTTCAGAATTTGACTGCAAGTTTGTGTTGGCTCTGGTTGGGTAGAGAATTCAGTGACTCTTTTAGGACATTAGTTCCTCTCCAGGCCAAGTTTATGAGACCAACTGCTCAGAAGAAATAAACGGATTATATAGTTGTCTGTATGGAGCAAAATTATCTGATGCTTTGAAAGCTATTTCATAACCTAGTCTGAATTTTGGCCTTGTTCTCTGTAGGACAAATCTGCAGTCTTTCTCTGCTTTCAGTGCAGACTGACTGCATGGATCACAACAACAGAGACCGCAGTGACAGAGGGAGTGTGTGCAGTCGCCCTAAGTATGTGGATATATATTAAGGTTCCTCAAGTTTTTTCTACATGGAACTCTAAAAACATGTGGCTCAGCCATGAGATTGCTTCTCTGATCCCCCATGGAAGCAGTTAACATCTGGCCAGCAGAGTCCAACAGTTTTAGTACAAGTGTTTGCTTCAAATGCAAATCTCTATCCTTTTCCGAGTACCTGTCTGTCCAGGCTTGTAGATGGGTTTGTCTGTCTGGACGAAGACCAAGCTCTCAGAATTCTTGACCAGCACTGACTTGCGGCTCCTGAACTGCAGTGTTGCCCCCTTCACTGTCACAGTGATAAATGTGACTGATGACTGTCTATTTGATTTTGGGATCTGGAGGGTAAGAAGGCAAGTGTATTATGGATCTGGGTCTTCATGAAACAAGAGGTCTAATACAATCCTAATGGACCAACACAGAAGCGAGGAAACAAGAGACAGACCTTTACATGTCCTGTATTCCTACTGATTTCTGCTGCCGTGCAAGTATTGTGCAGGAAAGAAACTCAGCTCTGTCATCCAATTATAAGGAATTTTTACTGCCCTGACCAAAGTGTTTCTGCCCTTTTCCTTCTGACATTCACAGGGGCAATGGAATAATCTCCCTTCTCTTTCAGATAACATTCCTAGTCGTCATAAAGCATTTCCTTTTCAAAACCAGACGTGACAGATCTCTATACATTTCTCTCCAAGTGACAAAATTGAATCTTCAGCTTTTATCTGACCAACCCCAACACAGATGCCAACCTTTGCAGTGACCTGAAGGCCAGCTGTTCAGCCCTCAGGCCAAAGGCAAAATCTGTGTTCTGAACTACATGACCAACTTTCCTGGTTGCCAGTGATTTGTTCTCACATCAGTTCTGTGTACTACATCCATGAGACAAAAAGCACCAAATGTTCATAAGTCCTACCCCAATTTGAAGGCATTCACGTAATAATCTGTGACTGTTGAAGGACAAAGTGAGACTCAGATGAAGAAGCTGTTCACAAAACAGCCATCATCAGGAGCATCATTACCAAACCCACTTCTTTCTCCTTGCCTGTCCTGCTCCTGTCCTACAGACAGGCTGGCTTTCCAGGATTCCACATGTCCCATTCAGGTAGCATGCTAAGGAGATCTCAACAGTGAGAGGACACTGAGGATAGACATGAACATACTTTTGGCCAAGAGGGATGTGAATACCTACACAGTCTTACGGTGTTCACTACTACTCAGTGTCCTTATAGATTATCTCTGTCACAAGGATGAGATACTCACATAGAAAGGGATGCAGATGAATGCGTCCTTCTCTGACACCACATCATCAATCAAGCTCCTGTTTTCCCCTTGGTACTCAAGTGTGGCACTCAGTGTCACAGACTCATTCAGGTGGGTCAGCTGAACACAGACTTTCCCAGGAGACTCGGTGTGTATCAGAAAGGGCAGTAGCACCATATACTGCCTGGGAACAGGGGAAAAGGACAGGTTAGAGGAGCAGGAACAGGTAACAAGAGCTACACAGAAAGAGCAAAATAAACTGATCTGATGACTACAGTCTTCAGTGTGCAGGGAGAGAGGTGCATTTTCTAGGAGTGTAGCAGAGAGGCTGGTCTCATAAGCAAAATACCATGGAAAACACTCAAGGCAAACGTCTGGAAGGGAATATGTTTTTTCCAAGTTCTGGCATAACAGCAGCAGATCTTTCTGGGACCCTAAGTAAACCAGTGGGGAAAAGTCAACTGAGACCTTTTCAGGACACTGTTAGCAGGATTCAGCAGCAACACAAGTGCCAGTACCTAGTGGATAAACGCCCTTGACTGTCTCTAGCACTATTCATGACCCAAAACTGCCACAGTGTGGTGCCACATCTTAAGAAAAAAACATTGGAACAAATTGCAGTTTTTCAGGGAAGGAAGACACCCTGGCTAAGCCCAAGAAGGGGGTCCCTACTCAGCCCTAAGCATCCTCCCTCCCAGTGAACAAACTTACCAGTGGCCTCCCGGGGTCCAGCACTGCATCTGGGAATCAAACCTGATCTGCCTAATGGCAACAGTGACCCTTTTTGCCTCTGATAGGCATCCTCAGAGCAGCGAGCAGCTGGGAAAAAAGCCGCCGATATCTCAGCAACAAGGTAGGATATTGTCTTTAGTGTAGGGGAGGCTCTGACACCTTCATGTCCAACAGCTGGTCTGCAGGGAGAAAGCTCTGGCCCCCCCAGATTCCAACCCTCCTGTCTGCTTAACCTGCATTTGATGAAAGTGCTGCAGGACAGCCTTGCTTTGCTGGACAAGAAAAAACATTGCCAAAAAACTAAAGGATAAAGCCTCTGGGGTGTCAGGGCTCCTCCTGCAGTGCTTCTGCCATAGATGTACACTCATGAACACAACACACATAGTCTCTTCACATAGAAACAGGGCAAAAGGGGATGAAGAAGGGATGCATCACAATACACCCTCACAGATATGAACGTTCACAGTTTTACAGTGCCACATAATCCCTGGGTGAGATGGGAATTGTCATTACATTGGTCAAGATGAAAACTATGTATTTAAAAATAATTTTTGGTCATGGCAGATTGGTTATTTGTTCCTTTTTTTCTCAGTATCTATCAAAAAAACACCCCCTTCCTCCAGACACTTCAAGCTGGAAATAGAGTACTCAACTGATAATGAAGCCCTTCATTGTCCTTTAGAAAAAGTCTCTGTCTTCAGAAAAACTGAATGTCTCAATAGTTATTAAAAGTTGTCTGTTAAGTAAAGAAGCGATGTGCAGAAACTTTTGTTGAAATGCTGTGATTCTCTGAAGTAGCAAAAGGTATTCTCATAGACCTTTCCCTCCCTCTCTCTCTCTCTCTTTTTTTTCCCTTCCCTGAAGTTTTACTGATTTCTCAGTTTCAAAGACTGTGTTGGGTCCCCTGAAGCACTGGAGTTGCTGTTTGCACAAGAAACTTTACCCAGCCCTGTTGTCTATCCTGTGTAAAAGGAAGGAGGCAGAAGAGACAAAGAACAGACGCAGGAAGACAGCCCGGATCTCCTGCCTGCCCAGAGGCCCTCCTGCATAGCTTACGGCTCTGTGGTGGGCGAGGTGCCTCCAGGAATGAAGAAGAAGAGAAGAAGGACGATGGTTGGCGTGATGAGCAGCCTGCCCTTCCCCATGGCGCAGAGCGGGACGTGATGGGTCAAGCCTGGTCCGGTGCTGGTGCTGCTTGTACTCTCCCTCCACTCTCTGCGCCAACCCCTTTATACCCTCCTCTACAAACAGCTCAGGGGCTGAAGGAGATAAGGGCTGAATCCGGGGCCCATCCGGAAATGGGGACAGGCAGTAAGGAGGAGCTGAGCTGGAATCAACAGCTCCAAGTCTGGGCAGAAGGCCAGGAGCTGGGGGGGAGAGGGAGGGAAGTGTGCCCAGCAGGCTGGAGCTGTCTCTCTCTAGGCAGAGCAGCAGCAACAGAGAAGTAAAGGTGGCCACTAAAGAAAGAAGGGGGAAAACTCTGGCAGAATTCTGGTAGAACCCCTCGCTTCTGGCAGAACTCTGGTATGGATCTGGCCCCACTGCTGGTCATAGAGGATGCAGGACCATCAAACTGGGAGCGGGAGATCAAGCCAGGGTTTGGGAAACAGGAGTGGGTGTGCCTTAATGGGCAGGAACCTTGGAAACAGGGAATGCAGACTGGGATCCCTAACCCCTCCACCCACCCTGCTCTCTTGTGCTCTGCATTCCTGGTCCCACCAGGGCTAGTGCCGGGAAAAGGGGACAGAGAGTGCCTGGACAATCAAGTCATCTGAGATAATCTGACCTTCACCCTGGCAGGAAAAGGGACAGTGACATGACGGAAAGCTGCCAATAGTTCAACCCATTAACAGTATGTAATACATTAACCAGTTCCCCAGAGCAGCAGCTGCCCCATGCTGCAGAACAGACATGGCCTGGGTCTTGCTTTGCCTGTCCTGGTTCTTGTTCTTGTTCCAGGTGAAGCTATTAGCACATCTTGATCAAGTGACTGATGCTTGATGGAGTTCTTCCTGGTTTTGTTATGTGAAAATCAATGTAGTGCACTGTGATTAGCAAAGCTGTATCAGAGAGGGAAATGTCTTCTTGACCATTGTCTTTCTTGTAGTTACCTTGGTCTGAAGCCGGAGAATCAATAGGTCTGGTAATTATTACCCTTGCAAGTGGCAGCAGAACATCTGTCTTATAGTCCTAGAGAATGGAGATCTCTGACAGAGGAGGAAAAGCATAATTTTCTGACTAAATAGGGTGCAGAATAAAATTATTGTCTGTCTGTACTTTCTCACCATCTTCTTTAGTGGGAGAGTTGGACTAGGTGATCTCGATATGTCCCTTCCAGCTGGGATGATTCTGTGATTATGTGATTCTGTGACTATCATCATCAGAAGTTTGGTAAGCTCAGAAATTTTGGAGTTAAGAAATACAAGGGCAACGAGATAACAAATTGTCATTGCAGCCCTCGTTCTGCCCTGCAGTGACCTGCCTGGGAAATGAGAGAGTAGTAGTGCCCGTCCAGTGTCCTTGGGGACAGCACATAGGACAGCCCCGGCTTGTGTTTTGTCTTCTCCATTTTGTGCCTAGAGTTTGCTCTGCTTGCTCCCCAAGAATGTAATCCAGGAAGATCTGCCTCACACATATAAGAGGCTTTGTATATGGGCTGGTCAAGCCTTTCTGAAGATGATTCTCTACGTTGGTTTGAGCAGGTCGGGAGCTGCACTGATTGAACACAAACCTTAGGGGAAGAGGTGCAAAAATCCTTTCACTGTAGGGCTGTAGGACTGCTTCCAGCTCAAGATCAGGTCACCTGTGACTCTGACTTGTTTGACCTGTCCCACTGTTGCATTCATCTCTGGTGAAGACATCTTTCCCTATGTCCAATCTAAAGTCCCCCAGATGCCATTACAGCCCTTTCCCCATGTTATATCTACTGCCCCTACCAAGAAAAGCCATGTTCCAGCAGCCATGTAACTCCCTTTAAATTGTTTTTAGACACCTATTCAATCACACCATCCTCTTACTGGTCAGACTAAACAAGACCAGATTCCTCTGTCCTTCCTTGTGGGTCACATACTCCATACCCTGAATGGTTTGATAGTCCTCCATTGGACCCTCTCCAGTTTCGCCACAAACCTCTTGAACTCAGGGTTGGCACACCAGACAGAGTCCAAGTGCAGCCTCAGAAATGCCCTGGAGAAGGAGTATTGTAACTGCCAGTCATGGTCCTCCAATATTCATTCATCACTGCTTACAGTGTTCATCCAAGAAGAACTTCTAAGAAAATTACTATATATCCATCACCTATATCAGCATGCTCTAGACAGAAGATTAAAAGCTCTGACAAAGCTATTTGTTCAGCTGCTTTTCATGGAAATGAATAGACTTTCTTTAGTTCTCTTTATTATTGTGAAAACTTGAACCCACAGAGGAGCCACATGCACCATTAAAGGTAAAATCTGCAGCTGAAAATCCTTTCCCTTCAAAGAGCAGTCAACTTTTGAGGCAACTTAATTTTACATCTCCCGAGCACCTCTTTGGGATGAGACTGAGAGGCCACATTTGGAGAACTCACCAGTGAAGCAGCCTACCATGCACTGCACTGTAATGTCCTAGGGAGGCAAAGCTGCTGCACTATTCATAAAGTAAACTAGGTGAGCTCAGAGACATGCTTACCTCACCTACATGCATGATGATAATGTTGCTCACTCTTTTAGCCTACCTCTGCTGTATTTGAACTGAAATAAGCCCCTGAATTAGGGGTTTATCCACTGCTTTCTCTCTCTGCAGTATGAAACTGCAGAGGTGGAGAGGGAAACACGTTCTTGGTTGATTTAATAACACAAAATTAACTACATTCCTCTGACTCCAGAAGTCCAGACAGTTGAATTTCTGCGTACAAAACATGGCATGCAGCTGGTTCCTTCCAACAGAGAGACATGGGTACACACTTTTGGTCTGGTGCAATACCAGAGGTTTATTTTCACTGCTGGATTTACAGAAGCTGTCATCTCCTTTCACCTTCTTCTCTCCCAGTCATAGCACTGGGGTGGAAAAGGAGAGGCTGCCACTGGGGGAAGCCTGTTCAATTGTTACTGGAAGTGAATAGCAGGCTCCATTCCCAGGGCCCTGCTGGCACCAGGCAATGGAGATTCAGGGAATGGAAATGAAATCTCATGCTCAGAAAAGAAGGAAAATAGCCAGCTCACCCTCAGAGATATGAAGACCATGCATCTGTTGTGAAAAAAGCTTTTGTTTGCCCATATAGAATAAATAAGGCAAAGTCTAGGGTAGGCAATATGTCCCAGGTCTCATCTGGTCACAAGTAGCAGTAACCCAGCACATGTGGACTGGGAATGGATCTACCACTGAGGAAAACTCACCCTTATGGGCAACAAGCCTGTCCCTGCAAAGCCCCCTTGTGAGGGTGTGGAAAGGGTGAGTCCTTGATCTTGTGTAGAGCTTTGCTTTGCATGACAATGATTTACTTTTACCACTTATGAGATGGTTACAGTATGGAAATGCACCTGGGATTTATCTGAGAGATTTCTCACAGATCCATGGGGCACGGAATTCACAGCTGGAGGCCTGGAAGCGATCTGCCATGAGGACCACACAGTGTTGTACGGGGCTGTTATAGAAGACCCTGCAAGAGACACAGAACAAAAGTGACACTGAAAGTGCTGAGATTGTCTCCTGGAGGCAAGAAAGAAAAAACCATCTGATTTTGAAGAGTCGAGCCCAGAGGAAGTGAAAGAACCCAACCTCCAAAGGGCAGCTGTTAAAAAACAAAATGTACACCAAAAATCATGGAGATCACACATCTAAGTGATTTTGCCACTGTGGCACCAAAATCAGAACCAAACATAGACACAATGCCCTGCAGTGACAGTGACACCCACCAGCATAAGAACAACAGGGTTTCAGGGAAAGCTGATCACATCCAAGGAGACTGTAAGAACAGAAAGATGGATTTAAGAAGGGAACTAAACCAAGTGCTTGGAGTACTGACCTACTGACGCTGAGATCATGGGCAAGTTTGCATGCTGGAAGAGTGTTAGAGGCTAACTCATTGTGTTAACTGCCCTAAAAACAAAAGGGCCAGGTAAAACCACTGGACCAAATCATAATCTTTTCTCTCATGCAGAATGCTGAGTTTTGTCCAAGTAAATACTGAGCCAAAAATTAATGTTCAGACCTGGGCTGGCACCAACAGAGCAGCAAAGGGATGGGTCCTGGCACCCAGTGACACCAGTGGTTGGCAGAATGGGTGCAAGGTGGCTAAACACAGTAAAACCAAGATGGGCCATGTGCTTTTCTGAGTGAGCCATTGTGTGGGCAGTGCTCCTGAGATGTGGTGCAGGAAGCCTAGGTGGTGTGGAAAACCAGGAAAGTTGATTTAACACTGGGTTTTCCTTTGACATAGAATTAAACTCACTTGATGCCATTGGATATAGAGCCATCTTCCCAAACCCAGCCAGAGCCTGTACTGTTCCTCAGTCCAATCCAGAAACAATGTGCTTGGAAACTCTTGAACAGGTCCTAGAGATGGTGACAAATAGCAAAGATGACAGCCAATCTGAAAATGGAGGTAAGGATGAAAAAAAAGAACAGAGAAGAAGATACATCCTCTTGCAGGACTGTTCTTTATTGGCTGAAAATGCTGCTTTTCCATGCCTTCTGATCAGGAAGATCAGCCCTGCAGATCTTGCCTACCCTAACAGCTACACACAAAGAATTGTGTGCTCTCTAGAGTCCTGGGCAGATTCTTCAAAGGACATTTCTAAGGGCTATATGTGGGAACCAACTGCATCCCAGCCTCCTGGAGTTTCCCACACAAAGCTTTATGTGGGAAGGTGTCCTGTTAGTATTGACATAAAGTCTCTACCATACAGCTATCTAGCAAGCTAATGCCAAGTATGTCCAACTGCGGGTAAAATCAGGTCAGGGCAGGAAGTGCAAGCACTGGCAGTTCTGTGCAAAGAACACAGGACAAAAGCTCTGTAAATTCTATACAAACTTTCCTCCTACCTGTTTTCAATGTTCATTTCCTTTTGCCTCATCTTTAGCTCCTGTTTACTGTTACAGGTAAAGTATGTAACAGCAATTTGGGTTTCAAGTCCACTCCTCCTCCCTCCTCCCCTCCCCCCCCC
>JAAWXA010000004.1:55540001-55653991 GCA_038090715.1 Florisuga fusca | reverse complement strand
AAAAAAAAAAAAAAAAAGAAAAAAAAGAAAAGAGGGAGAAGTTTGTCTTGGCCACATTTGCAGTGAAACCCAACAGCAGCCTGTCAGTGGTATGGCTGGGGCTCAACTTTATCTCCTGCTGCTATAAACAAAGGTTCAGACCAGACAGCTTCATGAAGAAGCACTGACAAAGCTGACTTGGTAAAATGGTGGGAATAGGAGTAGCTTGAGGAAGGCTTGAATGTTACCGGTGGTTTGGAGGTGACCATGCCTCTCTAGCAAGGGAGGTTGAACAGTCACAGCCTTGGCAGTATAGGGCACATATAGCCAAATAGCTGGGAAAGTCTTGCTTACATGGGGAGGAAGTCTGAGCATGGATAATGGGAGCACTCTAGCAGCAGAGACAACAGTAAGAAAGCAGCTGGACAGGGGAGGCTTTCCTCATGCAGAGAAATGGGTAATCTGGGGAAGAGAAAGATTTCCCAAGGAACTAGGATTTGCCTAAGGAAATGTGAGAGCCTAGTATAACCTCACAGCTGAGCAGAGACCTGGCTTTGTGAGCCCCACAGACCATCACACAATGCAACTTCTATCCAGGGGCTGGAAGATGTCCATGTTAATTGGACCTCAGCTAACAAGCCCTGGCTTGTCCAAAACCAGACCAAGTACTTCTGCTCTTCTTAAGCAGACGTGCCCCACCACCCCAATCATCAGCCCTACCCATTTCTTTAGTGGTCCTACATGCCCCTGCCCTCAGTGAGCACCTACTGGAAAGCGGGTAGTGGAACAGTTTCCAGTTTCGTGAGCATAGCTGAGGATTTTTGGCAGAGAGAAGAACTGAGCATCAAAAACAGACCAAGAAAGAAGCATCTGTGCATGAACACAGGGAGTGCAAGTGTCACAGAGCAGGAGGGACTGGAGTGGTTGCAGTGTGAACAGGCACCACTTTTGCAAAGGAGATGTTTCTGAAGAGTGGGGCTGCACAAGCTTGAAGGCAATGAGTACAGAGACTGCACAGCGCTAAAGCCTTTTCCTGAGATCATTCATGTCAGCCATGATGGGGCTGAGAGGGGAGATGGAAAGGGGCAGTGGAACAGGCTGTCTCCTGAAATCCTTCCTAGGATTATTCTGATGAGCTGATAGTGATCCTCACCTCTCCCATCTCCCCTTTGCTTCTTTGATACTGCAGACTTCTAAGGTTCACAGAGAAATGGGAAATACACTAGAACTTAACTATAGTTGCAGTCATAAATCCTTCCTCTCCTCCGCAGTCAAAATATTGCTTGAGTGACAGCCCTGCTTGCATGTCAGTCACTGAGATATCTGCAAGGAAATCGAAGATCCTCAAAGAGTAAGAAAACCATTACCATTTCGCTGGTATCACTGATCACCAGGAGATGAGCTCCCTGTGCTCGGCAGGATTCCTGACTGGAATGCCAGTCCTTCTTCTCCTGGGAGAAGGAGTAGCAGCTCCCTCTGTAGGCTACCCACTGCTCAAGACAGTGTGAGTGGGAGTCACCTGTAAAGAATAAAAGTACCACATTTTCTCTACCATTACCCAACCGAAAGGCAATTGTCAGGAGGGACCTGATGAAAAGCAGCATGTCTGGATAGTTGCAATGCAGAAAATACAAGTCAGGACAACCATCTAAAAATAAGGATGCATCAACACTGAGCTTCAGATCCTCTGTGCAATTTCCAGATCTTCATAAGAGTGTCATGTACTCCGATGCTAGTACCCCCTGCCTCCCTACCCAGGTTTCCTCTCAAATACGCAAACACCTGAGGACCAGAATTGGCTATGTAAAAGCAGAAAACACTCTGGGTGTGCAAAAAAGTAAGGGAAATAATTAAATCATTCTGTGGGTAAGGTGTGATCATGTTACACATCAGGTTAGCATAGTTTAAGCAGCAAACAGTGGGCTCTCACACATGGTTGAGCACCTTTTGTATGCATGCAGAAGTGTTATAGAACTTAAACATTTGTTCTACAGTTTACCACAATAATTGTAGCAGAAAAGTCTAAAAAAACCACTTTTACTGCTCTTTGCCACAGGATCTGAAATGGGTTGACTGGGGTCTGCATGAGGATTATATTCTACACAATATTCTGTATAGGTAGTTGTTACTTAAGGCTGGTAGAAAACTAGAACAGCTTTTAATTTAACAACATATAAGGAAGTTCAATGTCCCGATGCCAGTGCTTAGAAGAGACTCTGGTCCTTTGCTGTTGGTTGCTTGTCCTCAGTACTCTTTTATGCACTTACTCATCTTCCACATCAAAGCAATTGCTAGGATGATGCTCAGTATCCCAAAGCCTATAGCCAAGTCTGACACAATGGCTGGCCTCAGACAGGGAACTGTAAAAGAGAAAAGAAATCACAATGAACAGGAGCCACATGGAAACTGTTGCTGATTTTAGGTAGTTTGCATATGTCCTGGAATTTCCATATGGAACTGAATTATTCAGAGCATCCCTGTCTGTCAACACTCTGCACGTTGCTGCCATCACTGTCCCTTCCCAGCCTCCCCAGGACTTCTCCACACCCCTGTCCACCAGACCAGGGCCCAGTTTCAGCTCAGCCCAAGGCCACCAGTCCCTGCCTGTGCTTCCCAACAAGAGTAGCTGTCTGCAGGTCAGCCACAGCTCTGCCCCTGCAGGGCCATGGAGCCAGCTGGTCCAGCCAGAGTGGTGACTGACCCCAGGAGAGGAAGCACCTTCCCCAAGTCAGCCAGAGCCCACCATACACCATGTGGCACCTTGTGTTGTCAGGAGCCTCCAAGCTAGCTTGCTCCTGCCTCAGCATTGATGCTTGGGGTGGAAACATAGAGCTGCACTGCCACAGACACTATGTTCCAGCTTAAATGCAAAGAGAAACCCATGGCTTTATCCCCAGCTCTCTCAGCAACAGTGACAGGTTTAACCTCAGCATCCTGTTCATAGGCTTAGACACACAGTCAAGTTACACCTGCCCAGGATCCTCCCAAGTCAGACCTACTCTCTCATCCAACTCTCCCATGGCAGGTGGCAGGATGGGAGGGAAATCTGGGGAGGAAAAAAGACAGTGAAGACAGCAAATCATATTAAAGCCTTGAAAACTTTGGGAAGCCCCTTCACACTTTCACCATCACCATCTGTCGTTCACTTGCTGCTGGTGGCAGAGAGTGGCACCTTGGGGCAGCCTTCACCATGGCTCAGCACAGCTTCCTTTTAAAGGGTGAGGCCACAAAGAGATCTGCTCTTCTCACCTACAGCCCAATGTGTTAACCTCCAGGTTACACCCTGCTTTTCCATTGTTGACTCCTGAAGCTAACAGAGCTTCACATAAGCTGCTTGGAATCCCAGCACTAAAATGTCTCCTCTCCCAGGTTAAGAAGAAGATGACACCACCACAGATGATCTCCAGTGGGGTTGGTTTA
Organism: Florisuga fusca; assembly: GCA_038090715.1. NCBI lineage: Eukaryota > Metazoa > Chordata > Aves > Apodiformes > Trochilidae > Florisuga > Florisuga fusca. The sequence continues at coordinate 55,650,592 of JAAWXA010000004.1, read as the reverse complement.
CTTGTTTTACTAATCTCAGCATGACAGCTGCATAGGAAATAGGACTTTATATGAAGCACTAAATGTGCAGCTAATGGTTACTGATGTTGAGGAACCCAGGATTTCCCTGTGCTTCTCCATTAAGCGTGTGTGCCACATCCAGAGTGTTCCATCCAAATCCAGTGGCAAAGTTCCTAGTCAAGCTCATGAAATATGAGGTGATTCTCTATCAGTCAAGTCACAAGGTCCAAAGAAACATATCTGTACTCCATAAAAATGCTAGGAACATTAGCAGTAAGATGGAGGGAGAGGAAAGGTAGCTTTCACCAAAGCAATTACATCAAAAACTTGGTAGAAGAAGGGCTGTGAGTGGGATGTCATAGCAATTGGATGAAAAACACATAGGAAAAACAGAGGACACTGTTCCCTACTCGGGTAAAATTACAGTCAAAACAGTTAAATAACTAACTGCATCAAACAGTAACAGTAAGATTGTCTCCATAGGAAAAGACTGCTAAATGCATCAGTTTGGAATTGTATTATGCACTGACAGACAAGGATGGTGAGAGCACTCATGAACCAGCAAAAAAATTCCAGAACAGCTGTGAGAAAAGTGCAGTGATGAAAAGCATCAATTAATTGCATTAAATTACACAAATGCCATGTGAGGGCACAATGCTGAGGTTGAATGTTTTGACACTGTCAACAGGCACCTCGTGGAGTGGTGAGCTGGGAAGCACAGAAAGCCCATCAGCTGATGACTGCCCTGAGCCATGCCAAGGCTCATGGGGGCTCCATCCAGTAGTTTCTCTGCTGCAGTGAACACAAACACACTGAGATACAACAAAGCAAAACAACAACAACAAAAGGCACTGTGGTATATCAATTTTAAAATGGGAAACTACATGGAAAATGAACTTTGTAAGGGATGGCTAAAATAATAAAATATTTGTAAGCAGCTGGGGAGACTTTTTTTTAGGACATCTCAGTGGAAGCTGAAAATGAATGCACATCACGTATCAAGAATATTGCAGGAAAGACAAAGAAAGCCAGCACTAAAACAGAAGGGGAAGGGACAAAAACAGCAACGCATCCTTTAAGCACTGAAAGCTGTGTCCAAATACAGAAAGTGTGCCAGATCAATAATTAACAAAAAATAATTTATTTTGATCACTGAGTGGTTTGCAGGCTTGCCAGTTTTAAGTCTAGTTTCTGGTTTACAGCAATACATTTAGAGCTGCAGCTTTGGCTAGAAGTAGTTTCTAGGGTAACAAGGGAGTGCATGAGAGAGTTTTGTAGTAAGCATCACTCTTCTAGTTAAAAAAGTAGCAACATTTATATTATTTCATCATTACTAAAGAACAGAAACCCAGCTCTTTTCCGTTACAAAATAGAGAAAGACTTTTCTGTCTCAAACCTACTTCTCAATACAAGACAATGAGAGAGCTGAAGGACTTCAGCTGGGTAGTTGTTCTCCCTGTCTGCTCTCCATTCTTGTTGTAAGATCATCTTTGTGTCTCTGACGAGGTGGTTTTTGCCTTAGATTAAGTCTCAAGAGAATGGAGTCATCTCGAGGTTAAGGGGTAGGGTGGAGCTGCTTCTCTGCAGATTACGAATGAAAGCTAAGTAAAAAGGAATTCATATCTGTTGAAAAACAATTCCTTGTTCCGAGACCACATTTATGAGAACTGGAACTTCTGTTTTCCTTCTTCTCTTACCTCTCAAAGAATCTATCTCCTGCATCTTCCAGATTACTGATTTTAGGGAGAAATACTTTCAGGACGAGGTGACTGAGATGACAGCCAGTGAAACAGTTAATCCTTAAATGTCAGCACCAGCCATCCGTGCTGGTGGCTCCTAGCAATGAATAGAGCAGTTCACCCTCTATTGTTTCAAACCAACTGCAGAAAAAACGAACAGACTCGGCTCCGCATCAGCAAAAATTCCCGGGGAACCTCCACAGCCAAAGCAGTGGGAGAGTTTACTACAGTTCTTCAAAATGTAAAAGTAATGCCACTGGGTAATCCTGGGTTGGAAAAAGAGAGTGAACAGGGTTATTCAAGCCATTCAAGGTGAATTTGAGACTCACTTAAACTGCAATGATCAACCCAGGGATGTGGAATTAGGAGAAAAAAAAAAAAAAAAAACAAAAAAACAAAACGTGATTTTTACGTTTTGTAAAACAGAGCCCGTGCAGTTTCCCCTTTTTATAACAGGTTCAGGGGGTTGTGCTTGATTCTCAGCCCCTGGAGTACATATGAAGCTCTTGTAGAAGAGGACAGGGGAAGTACCTGGGATGATTTAAAATCAAGGAGGGAAATATGATTTGAGCATCCAGAAATACTTCAATGTACTTGCATGAGGAACTATCATAGAGTCTCCCCAAGGGCAAAGAGAAGTGGTCTGGTGAACATTTAAAGTAAACATCCAGCGTTGTAAGTTTCTTGAATACAAAACACATCTGTCAGTGCCCTGTAAAAATGACTGATAATGCTGCATTCATCTGCAAGCAACATGACCTTATATTTTTAGGTTTGGGAGTCCAAATTCAATTCAGTTCAAAAACTGAAAGCTGTTAGCATTTTATAATTCAGGTTCATCTAGGTCAATGGGAAGAATGTCATTGTGCTGTCCCAGATAGCTCCCCTCAGCTCCTGCCTACGTCAGTATGGGAGCAGTGTGACTACTGAGGGCCAGGACCTACTGAGAAATGAGGATCCTGTCCTTGGCTACAAGTCTCTACTAGACCTGGTTATTGCTGTTATTGCAAGCGTGCCACATAGGTCAACACTGTCTTAAGTGACCCTTGGACTGATGTTTTGCTAGTGTGGCATATCTAAGGCTATCTAGAAGCCAAACAGAAGACAGCCAGGGCATCTATTCATTTTCGAGGAGTCCATGAGAGCCAAAAGCAGCTGATTTGGCCAGAGTACTGATCTACACAGATGTGATGACTCAGTAGTGAGGGTGTGCATTTGAAAGCAGAAATGAAATACCTGAGAGCACATCTCTCAGAAGTGATGGAGAGAACTGAAAATTAAATCTTCTAAAAAAAATATACTTATACTGCACTCTTTAACGGTTCATCCCATGCAGAAGAGAGATGGGAAATAATAAAATAATACACACAGAAAGTGTGTTCAAAGATCAGCTTCTTTATTTTAGGCCCTCTGACCTCAGCTCAAAAGGATGAGGGTACTTAAAGCAATTTGGAGAGGAGGAATATTACAAAACTACAAACGTCTCAAGGGGACGTTCACTCCCAACAGGGTGGGAGTGAACACAAATGGCAGAGAATGAAGGCATGTCCCTGTTTTCTGATGCAACAGAAAACATAATTTCTGATGAAAATACATGCAAAAGCAAGACTGCCTTCCAAGCAGATGGAGTGTGATTATCAGACAGGAACTTCAGGGTTTCTGTGCTGACTTAAGTTTCCACAGCAAATGACCAGGCTGCAGTAACAACCACATGTATGCAGCTATTCTGATCAGGGCACAGAAATCTTGTATCCCAGAGAGAGAGCCCATGTTATTGTAAAAACTCTGAAAAAACCTAGGGTCAACCACTAGTGTTGCAGCCAATGCAACACAACTCATGTAAAGCAGATGTACATTTAGAGGGAAAGCAATCAGATCATCAGAAGGAGGTTCTCATAAGGAATGATCATCAACATAAAATGTCACTCTGCTGAGGTGGTATTTCTCAACTAAGCAGACAGACAAATTGCTTGGTATGACATTTGCAAGGCCTGGACAGGGGGAATGGAGCAGAAAGAAGGGAATATAAAATGTAAGGAATACTGCAATAAATCCTTCCTGGTAGTAAAATGCCCTAAAGAACTATCTCAAGGCAAAAGCTGAAAATTTGCACACTGGAAGGTCTGTTAAAACTAGTACAGAAAAAAAAAAAATAGGAAAAAATGTATCACAGAAGAATCTTGCAGAGCCCCACGGGAGAGAGAATGGAAGATTTCATATGCCTCCTCTGTCTCTGATTTCTGATTAGCATACGCCTCTAGTTTATCTGTCCTCCCATCTTGCCTGCCCTTCTAAGAACTGTTGCTGACAATCTCTTATTGCTAACAAGCACACAATTTTAAAACTGCAAACCTCTTTTGGAGAAAAGGATTCCTGGGCTGAATGCCCAGGAGTAAATACAGAAAGGGGTCTCACAGATAGAAGGAGGGGAATAATGATGGGCCTTTGACCTATCGGCTTTTATTACAGTAAAATGCTCATGGTAATTTTAGAACAAAAGCAACAGCACTGTGAGCTGGCATGCAAAGTCAGTGGCCAGCTCCAAGTGGTTTTGTTACAACTTGCTTTCTCTTGAAATAAAATTTTTTGTCGACCTACCTCATCCAGCTTCCTTACCTCTCCTTTCCTGTCCAACGTTGGCTCTTGGTGGCAGAGTCTGAGAGAATTTGACAGTAGTATAAATTATTTCCTCACTCGCTTTGGCTGCAGAAGTTTCTGATCTGCTTCCCTCCATGCCAAAGTATAGAGCATATATGACAAGATGTTTCAATCAGGCTGCTGAGTGACAACAACATCTGTGAAACAGGAAATCTGAGGCTACATTCAGAAGACAAGAAATGTGAAGTTGCAATCTTTACCTCCAGCTGATCAAAAATAACCAAATTTAAAACAGAACAGAGAGCAGTAGAAGTGCAACAACCTCCATTTCCAAACCCAATGAGGAGTGTCTTAAAAACAGCTGTTAGCAGAAGAGGTGATTAATCACAAAGTTGATGGGTACTGTAATTGTTGTCAGTGCAAGAGGCTGTGATTACACTGGAGTAGTAGTGTCACTCTGAAGAGCTCCCTCTCAGGACAGAAACAGGTGGATAGCAAAAGCACAGGGTAAGAAAGGGGAATGGAAGAGTACAAGTTGAAAAGTGGGATATGCAACAGCTACAATAAACTGGCAGCCATCTTCTTTCAAAAGGGAAGTAGTGGTGGACAGCATGGGTTTGAGAAAGTGTCTTTGTGTGCATTGGACGTTTCTACTGGGGACTCTTTCTAGGCCAAACACCCAGTGTGGATCTGCTTGAGCCTGCAGAGGCAGGCACTGACAGGCTGGCATCCCAGAAGACTGTCCGAGTCAACATCACAACAGCAACACTACAAGAGAGACATGGACATACTGGAGACGGTCTAGCAAAAGGTCACAACGGTGATGACAAGGACTGGAACATCTCTCCTATGAGTGAGAGACAGACCTGGGAGTGTTTAGCCTGGAGAACAGATGCCTTGGATCTTATGAATTTATATTTATACCCAAAGGGAGGGTAGAAGAGCCAGGCTCATTTCAGGGATACACAGTGAAAGGGCCACAGGTAATGGGCACGAAGTGTAACACAGTAAGTTCCCTCTGAACACCAGGAAACGTTTTGTCCTGTGAGGGTTGATCTGGCACTGGTTGCCCAGCGAGGCTGTGGAGTTCCCCTCTGTGGAAAGCATTGTGGACACAGTCCTGGACAACTGGCTGTAGGTAGCTGTGACTTTGACTCACACTCCTTGCACCCCCTGGGGAATGGAGGAGAGAATCAGGAATGTAAAGGTAAAAAGAGACTTGTTGAGATTTAAAAAAATAAAAAGAAAAAAAGAAAAAAAAAATTGAAATACAGTAAGTATATTGTAAGTATAATAATAAGTATATTACGTCTCCTGAAGAGAGGAACTTCCCAGCCAACTCTTATGTAAATACCAGGCATGATATGCAATATTCCATTGGCCAGTTTGGACCTGTTGCTCTGGCTATGCAGCTTCTTCTGCATCCACATCCTAGCAAAGCATGGGAAGTTGGAAAGCCCTTGATTTCTTAGCAACAATTAAGAACATCGGTGTACTAACAACATTCTTCTCATACCAAGTTCCACACTAAAACCAAAACATGTTCTGGATACTAAGAGGAAAATGGGCTCTACCCCAGCTAAACAGAAAAGGATAGTTTCCCTCCAAGGTAGTGAAGACTGACAACTGATGGGAATGATGAGGGGCACCAATGATTCCAGCAACTTGAGAAACTTCTTAGCTGCTTTTTGTTCTGATCCAGATCCTGATCCCTCCCAGGCTGGAGACATTTCCAGGCTGAGGCTGTACATCTTCCTCACTGGTACAGTTCATTTACAGTCTCAACAAAGGAGTTTGCCACGGTTTTCAGTTCTAGGACAGGGGTTCTTGCCCTGGTCCTGGTGACAGGCTGTACATTTGGAAAGAGATTGCCCAGGAGCATGCTTAGCTTGATGTCGAGTGTTGTGGCCAATTTATTACAACGCACACATCTAGCACGTAAGTTTTATAGGGAGCAAGAGAGGAAAAATGCTCTTGGCTCTTACAATAGTTTGGACATAGGTGAGAGCTACTGCTGCCAACCCATAGCTGTGAGCTGCTCTGAGGCCTGCAGGATCAGCTGACTCTAGGTTTGGGATGTGTGGCAGGAGGTATGTTAGCAGTGAAGTGCTGAAGAAGCAGAAAGTGACACGGGAGTGGGTGTTGGTCGAGGTAATGGAAAATATGAAGGTTCTGTTGCAAATAGTGCAGAAGAGGGGTTGGATTGCAACCTGGATTTGGGAATTGATCCACGTGCATGTCTTGGAAACCTAGGAGCTGTTGGTCCTCCTGCAAGTGGTGTTGCTTTATACTGTCACCTATAGTCATTTTGATCTTTGAGAAAGCTAAGTTTGGAAACTTCCAGCCTATATGTTTGCTTCATGTGGGACTACAACCAATCACATACTGATGTTTTGAACGGATATTTCTAAAAATTCCTCCGCCACACGTTTCCCTCCGAGGGTGGCCCCTTGCACCCACGCAGGGAGCGAGGGGAAGGGTGGGCAAGGACTCCACGGCGTGGAGAAGCCTTCACTGACACAGCCACCTGTCTGCAGGGGGTCCGATCCTGCCCCGGGGCCGGCAGCAGGAGCCGGTGCCTCAGGAGGAACGTGCTACAGCGCCCTCGGCTGAGCCGCTGCCCTCACCGCGCCCCCTGAGCCCCGCCCGGCGGGACGGCCGGCGGGAGACGGCCGGTGGATGTCACCGGTGGGGCGGGGAGAGGGGCGGGGCTTCTCCGGTATTGGGCGAGAGGCTCCCGCCTCTGCCGGTGGGCGGGGTGATGCTGCTCTCCCTACGGGTCCCTCATCGGAGAAGAAGAGAGGAAAGGCGGAGTCCCGGAGAGTTCTTCGCCTCCCATTGGAGTGAGAAGGGGAAGGAGTAGAGCTCGGGCACCGCCCCCTCAGAGCCCGGGGCGGTGCCCGAGCTCTACTCCTTCCCCTTCTCACTCCAANCGGTGGGTGGGCGGCTCAGCCCCGGCTTCTGCAGCGGCGGCGGTGGGGAAGGCTCCAGGCACGTCCCGTCGCTGTTTGTCCCATCCTGCGTGTGCTGTCCGGAGGAGCCGTGTCTGGTGCTAGGGGCACGGTTCCGCTTTCGGCCTGGTGAGGGACGAGTCACGAGTTGTGTGTCACGGGCTTTCAGCGCATCTCACACCTCCGCGGCGGTCAGAGCTCTGCAGGCGGGAGATGTCGCGATGGGCTCGGCGGGGGCTGGGGGCGGTCAGGAAGGAGGTTCAGCCCAACGGGCCGGTCCCGGTGCTCCTTTCGTCGCGGGTCTGCCCGGTGCCTTCCCCAGCACCTGGAGCTTTACTGAAACCTGTGGTGAGAGAAGCAGAGGGGAATCTGTTGCACCGCTCTTTCGGGGTGCTGCAGTCACAGAATATTTCATACGTGATTCTAGCCAGAACCTGAAAACAAAGTCGTCTAGATTTCATGGTTATCTTTGTTACTGCCTCTTCTGCTGGATCTTGCATAGGACGTCTCAGTTTCCCTGCTTCTCCCGTGTAAACAGAAGACTGTCTTGTGAAGTTGCATCCTAGCGTTACTAAACGCTTTCAGATTCTCAGCCAAGTAGCGGTCAAAGATAACATAATTATTAAGGCACTTGAGCAAACAGAGCCTGTCTGATCACAGTGGTTCTGCCCTGCAAGCTCTACACATGAGAGCTGCAAAGGAGAATGATTAGGGGCCTGGTAAATAATTTCCTGCTGGCTGGCTTCTCAGTGCAGTGCAGTAATGAGTGATGCCTTATGCCTGAAGCTTTCTCCAAAGTTCAGCCTGCTGGGCTCTGCTCTGGTTGAATCAATGCTAATTACTGTGTCCAGCAGCAAAACATTTTGTGGTCCCGAGGCAAAAGTTCTGAAAGAATCCCATGTCAGCCCAGTGAATTGTCTTACACTGTGCAAGAAATTCACATTTCAAGCCTCTTTGGAACTTTGAGAGATTTCAAGGTTTCTACTTATTTTTGCAGTCATCACTGAGGAAGTAGACAATCATTGACTCTGTGACCCTAAAGTTAGTTTGCAGGAGGCTGAAAAGTTAATCCTCTGTGTTCTCTGTGGTGTGTGTCCAGGATGTCATCACCTTGCCATACCTCTGCTGTGCTGGTACTCTTCATGGCCCTTGCTGTTGTTGTGTGGGCTGAACAGTTGAATGAGAGGAGCTGCGATGTGGTTGGTGAGGAGGGCAGTGAGTCACAAATGGAAAGAGCTCTGCTGAAGAAACTAGAGCCCCTGAGCCAAATAAGGTACAGTACCACACCCTGCAGGCCTCTGGGTTGTGCAGTGCCAACCCTCATTGCAAAGGGGGAGGAAGATTTGGGGCCAGACTGCAGAATGGAATCCCCCATAAGTGTCGGCTGTGATTGGCTTTTACATCTCTGCTGCTCTGAGCACTGTTCTTTGTATTCCTATGAGCTTTCTGTTCTGTCCTCTTCCCTACTGCAGGTTTAACGTGACTGTGAAGAAAGAGAAAACAGAGAACTATGTCTACCAATTTAGGGTGTGCAGGGAGGTCAACAGCACTGCACGCGATTTTGGTGGCCTGGTGCAAACAGATGGACAGAGTGGGAAGACCACAGTGGTAGGAAGAATCAATGAAACACAGGTCTTCAATGGAAGTAAGTTTCCACTTAATCCTTATTCAGGGATGTCCTTTCACCTCCTGATCTGGACTTGCAGCCTGTATTGTTTGCCTCTTGGCAGGTGATTGGATCATGCTGATTTATAAAGGAGGTGATTCATATGGCACACATTGCAGTGGTGAGAAGAGAAGAGCTGTGATAATGATATCTTGCAAGCAGGGAGTTACAGCGGTGAGTGTCACGAAAGAGGGGGGAGGAGCAGGAGGCTATCAGTTATTTATAAGCAGAATGACTTTGAGGAGGCCACAGGGGTTTTTTTGTGTCCTCCAGTGTTTGTTGCCTACCTCTGCCAACACTGATAAATGTGTCTTGTGAAGTTCAGCACACCTGGTCGTATTTTGTTGTGACTTAACTTTTCCCAAATTGCAGAGTGCATTCAGAATTATTTCAGAAGAGAGGGAAAAGGAGCAGGAGTGTTTCTACCTCTTTGAGATGGACAGCAGTGTGGCTTGTCCAGCTGAGGATTCCCACCTCAGTGTTGGCTCCATTCTACTGATCATGTGAGTCTTTGGAAGTGCCTTTTGTGTCTGACCCATAATCTCTAGTGCCATTTGGAAACATGGCAAGTGCTGTATTAGACTTGATAATTGTAGTATATCTATCCACAGCCACCATTAGATGTTACTCAGCCTTTGAGCTGGTTGGATGAAAGCTCTTGCTCAAAGCTTGATGCTGCAGAGCTGCTCTGTTCCCTGTAGACATCCTCCTACATAGTTTACTGTCAAGAGCACTGAAACATGGAAGATACAAGTTTCTGAACCTGTACAACAATTCTTTGGCAGACCTGGAAATTCAGACCAAGAGCCTTGACTGATTTGCTGTATTTGTGCTAAGAGGCACTGCTTTGTTTAATATTGCTGAAAGATTTATACTAGCAGATCAATATTCTGGGGACCTTTTCTGGTCTGTTCTCTGGTTGTAGCTCTGTTCTTGAGTGGTGCTCAGCTACTGGCTCCAGTTCCAGTCTGATGCAAGGAGCTGGCTTGGAAAAGATTGTCTATAGGATTTTTTCCTCAGCTCTGGTATTTAATTTTGGCCTCCAGGTTTGCTTCACTGGTTGCAGTCTACATCATTGGTGGGTTCCTCTATCAGCGCCTTGTAGTGGGAGCAAAGGGCATGGAGCAGTTTCCCCACTTTGCCTTCTGGCAAGATCTGGGCAATTTGGTGGCGGTAAGTGAAAATCCCACGTTAGGACAGGAGAAAATGGTGTCTGCCTTGTATTCACAGACTGTGTCTCTTGGGTAGTCCTACCAGGTTACTGTACCTTGAGGCAGAAGAGGAGGATATCTGTTTGGGTTGGGGTTTTTTGAGTACTTTGTTTTTGAATCCTTGCTGACACTGATTCCATGACAGTATCCTGGAATTGCTACGTAACAGACTAGAACACACACATAGTGACTAACATTTTTCAGGTAGGAATGCAAAGCAGGGGACTCTGAAATGTTCATGTACGACTCCCTGAAACCCTCCCTTGGTCACCGTAGGCAGTGCCGTCTATCCTTCATGCTTGTTTCAGCCTCCTGTTGCTGCATAGTGTTAATCAGCATGCCCAGAGCTTTCAGGACTGAGTGGGATGTTTGTGTGAGTGCATCTCTTGCCAAGACAAGTTTTGGATACCTGTCCCAGATAGCACAGGGATGGGCGTAATCCCTACGCAAGAGGAATCACAGAAGTTGCTTTACTTTGGATGCTGAATCAGTTGCCCCCAGTCTGATTCCAGTGCAATATCCTCTGCTTTTAGGATGGCTGTGACTTTGTCTGCCGATCCAAGCCTCGAAACGCACCAGCTGCGTACCGTGGTGTGGGTGATGACCAGCTGGGTGAGGAGTCAGAAGAACGGGATGACCACTTGCTACCAATGTGATAGGCTTTCAACATGGAGTTCTCTTCTCCCTACCTCCCCGGTGCCTGCCAGCCAGTTCTCCTTCTCTCACTTCTGATTTTCTTTACACTATTTGCTTTCGCCGTCTCTGGTGCACCAAGTCCCATGGGTGCCCGTGGGTGCACACACCACTGGTGACTGATGGCACGTCTTAAGAATAGAATGCTGGTTTAGGTTTTTAAAAAGGCAGCAGAACCAGGGAGGAATAAAACTGCTGAGAGCTGAGTGGAAGACAGCAAGAAAGCAAAATGAACATTCAGCACTGAGCAGAAACGGGAGATTACTCACTGAAAGGAAATAAAGGGCCATGGATGTGTGCAGAAAGGGGAGGGAAAAGGAGGCCATGGGTTAAAACAGCTGAGAATGTAGGAGAGGTCTTTTGTGTCTTCCCCCCCACCCCTAGGGTTTACAAAGATCTATAAGACACTGGAATTGTTTTTCCTTCAACGCATTTTTAGCTTTTCTAGCTTCTGCACTGTTACACATTATTTCTCTGCCAGCACAACCTGCACAGAATGCTCTGTGCCAGACTCTGTGGGGACTGAGTTGGCATTAGCACCTCTGCAGTCTTTCTTTTCCTAATGGCAATATATTGAAGACTACACAACAGTTTCCTTCAGCAGATGTAAAGGGATGCATGCCACCCTCTCAGACTGGAGAGGGGCAATGCTAAAAAGCATAGGAGCTAAATAGAGTGTTGTGACTTTCCAGTTCAGTCAAAATAATCTCAAGTCTTCTCAGTTATTAAGAAGCAAAAGGAAATGATGTGCTGCTAAGTAAAGAGAGCATTTACTGAAACTGAAACAGGCATCAAGGCAAATTGAGACAGGTAGCTGCCACTAGAGCTGTTACAAGCTTCCCAAGTTGGCTGCTCATACAGCTCAGTCACAGTCAGCATGGTGATTTCACATTGCTTGTTTGGCAGAGGGCTTTCCCATGAAGCTACCAGAATTTACTTTTATGAAAAAGGAACTGTAGAAGCCAAAGACAAGAGAATGCTAACATGTCAAAAACTGCATAAAGGATTCTCATGCTTTCAGGGTCAGCTTTCATAAATTACTTTCCCTTTAGCATAGTGCAGACCAGTCACCAAGACACTTGCCCTGTACAGAGGATACTCACATTCTGCTACTGGCTGGGAGTGAGACAGACCACCTCCTGGGGCCCTGGTGAAAAGCAGGTACAGTCGAGTTGTAAGACTTTCTGGTAGCCTTTGGGAACTTGGCACCTTGACTCCTAATTGCTTTTATGTGAGGGGCTAGATTCTAAGCAATCCCATTTTGCCCTGTTGTAGACTGGCAATGACCTTCCCTCAGTCTTGAGGGCAGAGACTGTGAATAATAAGCAAGCCACTACTGTTAACAGCAGAGTACAGACAAGGTTTGTGTATTTTTAACACTGCCAAAGCAGTCTTAACAGTGACATTGAGGGAAAAGGGATGGACCTACTTTCTTGCGGGGTTTGGAGTGGATCAACAATTCCTGCTTTCTTTGACTTTTGTTACAGTCTCAATCTTTCTCATAACATGGGAAAAATAGGAAGTCACCAAGTCTGTTGTTACTGTTTCATGGTGGTGTTTAAGGTAATATTTTTTTTTTGTACAAAACACAACTTTCAAAAATAAAATGACAAAAAAACCTGGTGAAGTGTTGTGCTAATGTAATAGAAGCTTTCTTACTTACCCAAAGACGAAAGGTCCTTAGTGGGTTCCTTGTGCCTGAACTACTCTTGCCAGGAGTGGATCTCTTGTTAGTATGTTTTTTGCTGCCACCTTGTATCACTGCAGTTCCCCTTGGGCTTAAGAGGGAAGGGTGTACAAATCTTTCAAAACAAACTTTAAAACAAACTCAGGTACTTATGGATGGGAGTTTTCTATACTGTGTACTTTTCCGCAACAATAAAAATTCAGTAGTAACTGTGATAAAGGTTGTACTTTTCAACCATTAGGTTAATGTTCAGATTGGGGAGGAGGGTTAAGAAGCAGCCAGACCTGAAAAGCCTGAACAAGCATTTTTTTTATTAAGAACATTGAACATGAAATGAAGAAATAAAGCCCTGCCATTTGACTGAAATAAAATCTGTTCCTCAGAAGTAGATAGTAACGTAGGCAGGGTAGCTGCTTGCCTACATTGCCAAGGCTCAAACTAAAGAGGAGTTTTATCACATCCAGCCTGCTGTGGTTAAAATAGTTGGAGGACAGCCTTCCACAGCTGCTTGCTGTCAAGGTCTGAACCTCCCCCTTCCCTGCCCCCAAATTAAACCAGAGCAAATACTGTTACCAGGGTGCAACCATGGACAGCATCCCTTGGGAAGCTTATTTTCATTCAAGAAGCCTCAGAAGTCTTTTACAGGACAAAAGATATCATTGAAGTGAGATTCAACAGTAATATTAGGAAGGTGCTGCCACAATTATATCCATGTTCTAAGCACTTTCCCTTTTTCTAACATAGGTGAATAAAAAACCCATACCAAAGTTTGCTAATGTTTTCCTACTTATGCTATTAGGCTTCTTCCCATGCCACTACAGCTTTCCAGCAACAGTAGGTACTTTCCATACAGAACAGTCTTACATTTCACCCCAACATTCACATGAAACTTCTGAAAACAGAAAATCCGAGACAGATGGTTTATAAAATCACCTTGCTTTCAGGTGATTTGACTCTAGGAGCATTTAACTCTTCATACTTTGTGTAATTTATTCAGGTTTTATAGCCTATGGTTTTGTTTTTGTTTTGTAGCAGAGGTGCTTCTGGAAGAACTCTGCCCAGGTTTTCACCTTTGGCAACTGGGTTACAATAATTCAGAATACCACGTTTGGTCCTTAATGAAACAAACCCAAATGTGGAGAGGCTGAAAGGGAAGGACACAGCCTATAACGTAATTCTACACCTTCAAAAGGAGAAGTAGCATTAACAGATTAGTTGTTGAAGGGTGTTTTTTGTTTTTTTTTAATTGAGAAACACTTGTTTTACACCAACAAACAAAAAGAGCCTGAGGCAAGCAATATAATCCTGCCAGCTTAAACTTTGTCCCATAAGCTCTCCTGAGGATAATTAAGACAAGACACAAAAATAATACAAATTGATATAAGAACAAAAAAAAAATAGTCAAAACCAAAACCCCAGCACATTTTATGAAGAGCCTTGGTGCTTCTGGAGACTGCTTTGGATCTGTAAATTATGCCCTAGCACAATGAGGAGACAAACCTAGTGCTGCAGGGTTCCCTAATGTAAGGCATCCCCCCCTCCCTTAGATTTTGTCATCACCTTGTCATACGTACTCAGGATAAATCCTCCCCCGACTTGCTCAGAGGAGCATCTGTAGTGAATAGCTGCCACAACACTTTGTCTTCACCAGATCTCTACATGAGATAGTAAAGCTAAGGCAGCTCCTATTGCCACGGGCCTTCAAGTTTGGTATGCATGCTGGAATGGCTATTAAACCTAGCTCATCAACAGCCTAGGTCTTTTTCTTAAGACTGGTACAGCAGCAGCCCCTTTTGCTTAAAGTCTTCTTCTACCTCTGTTATTTGGAATTTGCTAGTTCCCCTTCCTAAATGCCCCAAGCACAGCTGCTCTCAATGTCTGTGTGGGGCCAGCCCTTACTATGTCTACAGTTCTGGCACAGCAAGATTCAAAACTAACATCTAGCAGACCTGCTGAAGCAAAAAGGGGCAAAGGCAGTTACCTTTCAGAAGTCTGCTAAGACAGAAAGAGGTCCTCTTCCCATCTTTATGTGGTATTTGGGAGAGGTATATTCAAAATTAGGAAGAAGAAAGATGTTTCAAGGCCCCAGGTGGGAGTATTCCTCCCCCTTGTAGCACCATAAAGAGACCAAGAAAAGGGCTTGTGCATGGCAGTTTCACTCAGTTCAATTCCTTCTCATTCTTCTTGAATACAAGACCACAGGAGACTGTCCCGTTCTTTCCCACCCCAGCAGAATGCTCCAAAGCTGGCAGCTGCCCTGGGGTAAAAGAGACCTCTGGCTTCAGAGCTGTTAGGTCTCTTTTAGAACATTGATCTTGGCACAGATCTTGAGAGCTGGTCCCAGCTTGATGTTCATAGCACTCATGAGGTGTTCCTCCTTCAAAAGCAAAAGGGCCTGGCCATCAATTTCCTGTGACCGAAACTCCTCAGCAATCTCCTGGCACCCTGTGAAACAAACAAACAAAAACCCCCACTGAGAAACAGGTGTAGCTTGGGCACTCCCCTCATTCCCGCTCTCTGGACCTCTGGCAGGTACAGAAAGCTAGGTAGGAGCCTAACCAAATCCCCTTCCCACTGAACTTCACAGTCTGCCTGAAGACACAGGCTACTTGAAAAGTACAACTCATCCATCTGTATGACCTACTCCACTTCAGAAACACATAACATAAAAGCACTAGGCACTATGAATACAGATTTCTTTCCATGAAGAGAGCCAAGAAATTTCCCTGTGCTACTCGATCACAGGAGGGCAGAAGAGGATCTTTATTTCACCTTGCAGTGATGCAATGAACTCATACACTTCTTCCACACTCCAACGACTGGGATTGCTGGACAGGAAGACTGGGTTGATACCATGTAGGTCTGGGGTAGGTGGGGCAATACTGGAGTTTGCCATGTCCCTCTCTCCATGACTGGCCCTTACTGACAGGGGTCCTGGAGATGTAGGGGACAAAGCTTCATCATAGCTGGAGTTATCAGAGCCTCGACTTGAGTCCTCTTGGCCCTACAAGCCCAAAGAGAAAAAAAAAAAAAATGTGTTATGTAAAAAAAATCACAATTCCTAGAAGCAAAACAAGACACTGGGAACAGCAGAAGTTGTCCCAACAGTCTGGGACAACTGCCTCAGGCTGCTGGTCATGAGGCAGCTGACACAAGAGCTCCCTGATGCCAGAAAAGGGAGAATTGACTGTTTCCACCTTCTTCTTCCCTCTCCTAATCCTCCGCCAGTCCATTCCTCTTCCTCACATCAGCTGTGAAGCTGATTCAGTTCTTCTGTAATTTGACTGAAACAACTCATGCGGAAGAATGCTAATCAAATGGGAAAAACTGATTTGTTTTCTACCAAGGCTGTCAGCTGATTTCACTCACTAAGACCTCCAAGATACACGTGGGATTGAACACAAAGTGACCAGAACAAGTACAAATGTGAATCCACTTTCTGCAGCTGATGAGCAACCAGAACAGCTCACCGTGCCCTGTGTAACACCTATGTCAGCATGCACTTAGCATGTCCTGTATGCTGTGATGAAGTGGTACGTCCAGGAGTAACACACTTTTACACTGAGACCTGCCTTGGCAGAGGCAGACAGGGCTACATCCTTACCCTGTGGCGCTTGCCCTGGATCTTTGTTCGGGCGATTTCAGAGCTGCTGCGCCGTGGTCCCCGCCGGCGCACTCGCGCGTAGTTCGCTTCCTGGAACTCCTTCATCTTCTTTCTCTGCATCCGGAACTGATGGCTGCAGCTGACATTGTACCTTAAGTAAGAAGAAGAAGAGCAGCAGTTAGAAAACAGCAACTATCTGAACCTACTGCTTCTCCTTGCTTGAGATTGGGATAAAAGTCCTTTTTACCACCAAGTTCTGTTCCTCCTCCTTCTAAGACTTGCCCTTGGAAGGAACCAGTCCAGACTCCTGACACAAGCAATATTTGGACATCAGAGTCTTGATCTAACATCTGAAGGGTCAGTTAAGTCATTCCCCTATGGCAAAAAAGACCCCTAACAAGCACTCTGCTATCAACAGGATGTAGCAATAAATAGCTTAACTTCTCTCCAGGCTTTTTTTTCCCAGTGCTTCTTTGTGTCTTTGCCTAGTACCAGTGCAGCAGACAGCTACCAGTATGCATTTGTTTAGCCAGTCAAATGTACAATTGACTGAAGAGAGGTTCTTTGGAATCAAAGAACTCCCCATTTCATTTTCTGACTAAGTCAGAAATCCTGTTCACACACAACACCAAAGTTACATCTTCAGACCTAGAAGCATTCACAAATCATTTAGAGTCCTCAAGGACTGCTGTGGACAGTGCATTCCATGGAGGAGGAAGGATCAGATGCACTGAAGTGCTGTACACAGTGAGGAAGGGGCACACGTCCACTTCCAGAGAATGTGTAGTCAGAGAAAAGGAATATTATGTCTTGCTGTTACCTTTTAGCACAGGTCATGGAACAAAACCTCTTGGAGCCACGGAACTGGGTTGCTGGAGCATACTTCCCACAGTATTCACACTTGAGCAAGTTTGCCTTCTTATCAAGTTCTAGTGAGAAAGAGAGATACACACCAGTTGATGACATTTGGCTAAAATCACACACAATGACTCTGCCTTCCACTGCTCCTCTTCTGAGCCAACAGATTCCAAGCACAATTCTCTACTGAATCTTCTTAGCAGTTAGCTTTGGGAAGACACTGAGAAAAGAGTCAGAATTTTCACTAATTAGGACCCCAGGATATCGAACAGAGAAGTTTCTTTCTCCCTGACAGTACTGTTTTTCACTGAACAAAGGAAAAATAGCATATCCCTCATACCTTACAAGGCTGTGGGGGAAATATCCATCACTCTCTGCTGTGTCCACACAACTTTCACAGCCTTCAGTCATTAGAGGCAGGTACAGTTCAAATTCTCCTGCTTACTACTGACACAGGGTGTGTTAGATCATATTAACAACAAGTATTGACTTCAGGCAATCAAGAAAATGAGATCCTAGGTCCATTGCTTGAGCCTCCAAGGAGTTGGCAGGAAGGCAAGTCCGTAATGTATAGTCAGTAAGTAATAAAGTGTCAGATATCAGTAATACACATCAGAAACTTTCAGAAACACTAGCTAGGCCTCCTGGTGCTGAAACTCACCCACAGAAGCACTGTCCTCTCCTGGAGAATTGCTGGACAGGTTTTCACTCGGGCCAGAAGGAGCCTCTCCCTGTAGCGGTTTCTCAGATTCTTTCAGCAGCTGAGAACACCCCACCTGGACAGGAAGAGAGCGCTGCAACCATTAGAAAAGGTTTCTCTACGTCCACCACCTCTGCAAAGTATATGCTGCTCAAACTTCATTACATCTCAGAAGAGTCTCTCTACCTAACTAGGGAAGCAAGCATGGATGCTGAACAAAGTTATTACTCCTTCCTGACTCACAGGCTTGGTGATTCATTCAAAGATAACCAAGCACTGGCTGCCTTGAATATCCTGCAGTCCCATGTAACTGCATTTTCCCTTATTTGCTTTAACTTCACTTGCTACTTATTCATAATACAGTGCATCCTTCACTCACTAAAAAAAAAGAGAGAAGAACCTTTCCTACCAAAACTATTGCTTTGGGGACTTACTGGAGAAAACAATTCCCATCAAGTTGGTTTACTCCTTCTAACCCCTTCTCTTTAATGCCATCACTTAATGCCTTGTTTCATGCATGACACTTTACTCCCTCTTCTGTGTTATGTCTCAGGCTAAACATGCTGAGTTGGAATATCAGGAAATAAACTCCTGTCCAGAGGTGGACATCCACATCCACCATCCTCACAAGAGAGTGCTACACCTCCTTCCCCTACAGCAGATAATCCCTACCGGAAAGGGCTCTGCTCCTTCCTGGATAACAAAGCCTTCAATGATGTGTGTGAGGATCTGGGGCTTGACAATGGCTTGGGGGGGTTTGGAGTCTCCCATCTGTCGTGACACCATTGCCAGGTTTGGGGTGGGAGCAGAGGTAGGAGTGACTGATGCTGCTTCACTTGAGGTTGTATTTGGGTCTGTAATGGCAGCAGGATCAGATTTATCTGCAAAGTTAACAGCACAAGAGTCAGTTGCCTTGCTTCATCTTTTTCAAATGGAATACAAGATCATATCATTAGCAGAGCTCCTCCTTTGTAGCTCACCTCCAAGGCCACTCTTCTCCTCCATGTTTTTGGGGCTGTCTGTCACAGGAGAGGACCTGACAGGCAGGAGTGCAGTGACACTGGGTGATTCCTCTTTCTCCTCCTCTGATTCTGCCTTACGCTTTACTGCTAAGGTCTGAGACTTGCCCTGTGTGAATAAAGAACATGTAAGCAGAGAGATGCTCCAAAGCAAAGAACAAGACAGACTGAAGGCAAAAGGAAGATGCATCCTGCTCCACTGTACTTCATTTCCAGCCTGGTCCCTTCTCCCACAGATGCCTTTAGCTCTCTCACAGTACATACCTCCACTTAAGAACATTTGCTTATCAGGGAGCAAAACTTCAGAAGACTTATTAGCATATCACTGAGACTAGGACCTGGTATCCCATTTCATGTTACATACATTGATACATTGATATAACATCAAGGCACATTGTGAACCTCTAAGGATTATTCCAAGAAGAAAGAAATGGAATGGCAGTTACCCAGCAGTTTCCAAACTGGATTTTTACTAAATCAGATCAGTTTCAATGAAGGAGAGGCAAAAGTGTAGGGAATGTATGTTGGATAAGAGAAGATTTGTACCCCCATTCTAAAAATCAGACAAATCCTGTGAAACCTTCCTGAAGAAGCAGCCAGAGTTTAGAAACAGTCTCAGCAACTGGCTAAGGCTATCTGAACAGGCAAAGTGCTGCTGTCCCAGGGAGTTAGGCAGGCTCTAGCTGGACAATTCATAGCAGCATCACGAGGCCTGTGGAACATGAGACATCTTTGGTTTTCTCTGCATAGCTTGTTATTAGGGGTTCCTCTAAGGCCTAGAGTCAATGGCTGGTACCACACACCAAGGGGTCTTTGATCCAGGGGCATCCACACCTAGTGAGGAGAGGGGAGTTCAGTCTTCATGGCCCACTCAGCTCTCATCTCTCTCCTGAGAAAGAGGCCAATTATTGTTTGTATTGGGCTTGCATAGCAAGGTTTTGGTAGCCGGGGGGCTGCAGAGGTGAATCCTGTGAGAAGACACCAGAAGCTTCCCCCACATCCAATAAAGCCAGTTCCAGCCATCTCCAAGCCTGACTCACCACTGGCCAAGGTCCACACACAACACTGGTAGCACCTCTATGATATCCAGGAGAGAGCAGTGACAACATGCGAGAAAAACAGCCTTGCAGGCATCAAGGTCAGAGATTCCCCCCCTACAGCCCATGGTGAGGCAGGCTGTCCTGCAGCCCAGAGGTCCACAGTGGAGCAGATATCCACCCACCATGGATTATGCCACACCAGAGTAGGTTCACTCCCAAAGGAGGTTGTAACTTTGTGGGAAGCCCCATGCCAGAGCAGGCTCCTGGCAGGACTTATGAATCCACAGGAGACCTACACTGGAGCTGTCTTTTTCTGAAGGACTGCACCCTGTAGGAAGGACCCATGGTGAAGGAGCTCAAGAAGAACTGCAGCCTGTGGGAAGGACCCACCTTGGAGAAGTTCATGGAGAACTGTCTCCTGTGGGAGGAACCCCATGCTGCAGCAAGGCAACAGCATGAGGAGGAAGGAGCATCAGAGACAAAATATTATGAACTGACCAGAACTCCCATTCCCCATCCTCCTGCATCACTCAGAGAGAGAAGGTAGAAGAGTCATGAGGGAAGTTGAGCCTGTGAAGAAGGGGGCAGGTGTTTTTTAGATTTGTTCTTATTTCTCATTATCCTACTCTGATTAATTGACAAAAAATTCAGTTCATTTCCGTAAACTGAGTTTGTTTTGCCCATGATGGTAACTGGCAAGTGATCTCCTTGTCCTTATCCCCACTCATCAGCTTTTTTGCTGTATTTTTCTCTCCTTCTCCTGTTTTGAATGGGGAGTGATAGAGTGGCTTAGTGGTCACCAGCAGCCAGTCAAGGTCAACCTACCACATTGTTAAACGTGATATTTAGCATGTGATGTGGACATCTACCCCACAAGGGCAGGGTATGAGCATCACCTATTTTACTTCAGGCAAGCCTTTGAATGATGATGTAGAAGGGAAATGCTTGTAGTTACTAACTCTAAGGATTGGACTGTATTAGTTTTTTCGAGAGGAAAAAGTCTCCCTATCCCTTTACCCAAACCACTTTCCCATCCCACTGACCTGGGCCTGGACTGTGATTGGTGTCCTAGGAATGAACAAAGAGAATCCATATGCTACTCTTCTCAATGTTATCACTTACTGGCAACTGGACAGACTGCATGTAGAATGCTGCTGGCATCTGAGCCACAACTGGAGAGGAGGCTGGGCTCTTCACCATGTGGGCTGTGCCTTGAACTTGTGCCAAATTCACCCCTGTGGTGAGAGGAGGAGCTTCCTGTGAGGATGCTGGAGCTGATGATGACGATGATGATGACA
Organism: Florisuga fusca; assembly: GCA_038090715.1. NCBI lineage: Eukaryota > Metazoa > Chordata > Aves > Apodiformes > Trochilidae > Florisuga > Florisuga fusca. The sequence goes on along the minus strand of JAAWXA010000004.1, from coordinate 55,629,528 downwards.
GGGAAGCAGCATGGGCTTGGGAAACAGGCTGGACCACAGCTGGCATTCCCCGGGATGTTGGCACTGCTGCAGCAATCTGAGCCAAACCCAGTGCTTGGGCTTGGCCTGAGCCCTGCTGCCGAGTACCTACCACCTGCACTGGGATGTGTGGTGGAGGCTGCTGTGATGCTGACATTTTGGTAGGTCCAAGCTGAGGTGGTTTGATGGAGGTGACAAGAGACTTTGACTGAATTGGAACTGGTGACTTGGTTGCTGACTGGCACTGACTGTCCTGCTGGAGCTGCACAGGCTGTGGCTGGGACTGCAACATAGGTTGTACCACAATGGTCTGAGCCTGCTGCTGGTTTTGAGGTGGAGCCTGCTGCTGTGAAGGCTGGGCCTGATGCTGCTGTTGGGTCAGAGATGGTGCTTGCTGCTGTTGTTGCTGTTGAGCCAGCTGAAGATGGGTGGCTGTGTGGAGGAGCTGGGACTGGCGGTGCTGGAACTGCTGCTGGTGATGAATGGCGATCTGCTGCTGGATAACCACCTGCTTCTGCAGGTGGATCTGCTGCTGCTGCTGGATCAGGGAGTGTGGCTGGATTTGTGTGTATGTGGCTATACAGGGTGGACAAAGAGAAGAGCACAAAAGTTAGCAACACTGCAACTGGGAACAACAACAACAACAAAAAGACAGGCAGTCACAGCACAGGTTTGAGTCATTAAGTTCTATAATGACTGACAGGATAGAAGCAGAGGCCATGAGAGACTAAATCAACTTCTCTTCCTAATAAAGAGGGATAACCCCTAGAGACAAGCCTCCAGGAGCACAGAGTCTGGGAGACATCCTGGGAAACCTCTCACAGCTGGGCTTTCAAATGGCACTCATGTGAAAGCCCAGCGGGCTCGTAGAGAAGGAAAAGGTCTGCACATACCTGAGCTGATCAATGTCTGGCTGGGTGCAGGTGTAGCAGTCCTGGTCAGGTTCATGCCCACCGTTTGCTGCCCGCTGCTGTCCATTTCACCCTTCTTTGTGGCTACATTATCTGTCTCTGTCTGGCTTCCCTGGCTGACAGTCACGGCCTGAGCAGCTGCTATGGGTAAAGGCTGAACCACTCCTGTGCCTTTCCTTTGGCAACTGCCAGCAACGCCTGCAGATGAGGTCTGGCTCAGTCCCGTTGAGGTCTGGCTCCCACCACTCGCCACCACACCCCCAGAGACACTATTGCTGCCTGCTGCCCCCTGGCTCAAGTTGAGGGACTGGCCTGCACTGCCGGAGGAGGTCTGAGCCACTGACAAGGTCTGGCCCGTGCTGGTGGGCTGTAGTAAGCCCGAAGCCTGGGAGCTGCCTGGCAGAGATGCCTTCTGAGCAGAGCCTTGGAGCTGGGCATTGGTGGCCGAGGTCTGCTGGCTCCTCACAGCCAGGTTCTGCACCTAGAAACACATACACAAAACAAAACTAGTTTGCTTTACATACGTTACTTGCTGGAAGTTTGGCACAGAATGCACAAGCAACACGTTCTACTGGGACGTAGGCTAAATTGATGCCTCGAGTCTCTCGTGGGGAGCTCGCTATCACTGCAGGGCAAAGCTCAGGCATGGCCCTCCCCAAGAAACATGTTATCCTGAACTCCCTCCTGCCCCATCTCTGATGGAAGTTAAAGATCTCGTGGCACTTTCTGAACAGCACATGAGGACACTAATTCTCTGAGGCACGGGACAACTTCCAGACATGCCTGCTGTGCCATTGCACTGCTAGGACCCAGTTTAGCATGGCTCTAAAAGCACTTAAAACCTCCTTTAAAGACCAGTCATTCCTTCTCAATTTTTTTGCCACCTGCCTCATCCTCCATGTGCAGGGCTTTTCACTCAGCAGGCCCACAGATCTACTCCTGGCCTGCAGCCCTTCCAATGTCACCAGTTCCCCTGCATTTTGGTAGTGCCATCCTCTGTATTTACTCATCCTTCTCCTCCAAATAGTCTTAACTTCAAGTTTCATCACAGCTGACTTTCATTCAAAGAAAATGCTTCAGATAAGAAAAATATGAAGTAACTGGAAATGCCAAGAATCACTAGGATAGAACAAGGGAAGCCATGGCAGCTGTCTGATCTGAAGAGTTACTTAGGGATAAATGCAGGAGCTAAGACCTTGTGGCCTGTTTGATCTCTGGAATCTTTACAACAACAAAACAATTGGGTGAAGGAATACTACCACAGGCAAAGACTTCTCATTGCAGAGTGACTGGAAATTGGACACAGAACTTCAACAATTCTTGTCACAGAAGGACAAGCGAGAAACTGTGAAGATGTGATTGATCCAGCCTGTGACTCACCTCAGAAATTTTAAGCAGAAATGTATCCCATCTCCAGAGTCAAAAAGCAAACACGTAAAAAAGGTGGAAAGAGAGAACAAAATCTTCTGCCTGCACAAGGGCACAGGTTGGGAACAAAATAGAGCTAATCTGCTATACAGGGATGGGTGGAGACAAAGACCACAGTGTGGGGAGATGGAAAGCAGGGGAATGAGAGGATTTTGAGAGAGGGTGTCACTGACCTGGTCTGTGTCTGCATGGGCCCCAGGAGACTGAGTGGGTGGTACCTCCTGCTGGACAGCAGCCACAGCCCCGTTGGGCATCAGGATGAGTTGGGAGGCAAGAGGCACATTGCGGCCCAAGGTCCGGTTTACCTGCAGCAGGTTCCCCAGCTGTGGCTGTTGAGGGAGGGTCAGGTGATGTGGAATGGAAGGAAAGGAGGGCAAGACAGAAAGAAAGAGAGGGAACCACAAGCAAACAGATTACAAAGCAACACTGGGCTGCAATGTCTCACATTGCAAAACCCCCAACCCTCCCTGCACTGAACATAACCCTCAGGAACAGGAAACTGGGAACAGTTTCCTATGGAAACACTCTTCTATCAAACACGGGCCTCGGCCAACTCCCAGTCTGCTGAATGCTGGCTAAAAGACTGGGGCATCACTGAATTTTCAGATGTATATCTGGGACAGATTGAGAAACAGTGATAAAAGACACACATCCAAGACCAGGGTTGCTTGAAAAGAGATTACAATCTGTATCTAAAGTCAACTGAGACACAGAAAATGTTTTTCATGTAGGTACCGAAACCCCAGACTGCCTGTATTGCCAAGCCTAATGTTTTCTATTTAGCAGCACTTCAAAGTGATTAAAAGGATGACATATTTGTTCAGGTTGATTAATGTTTCTGTACTTGCCTGAATTCTGATTTACATTCCTGAGCTCAGCAGAGGTAGAAGAGAGTAATTTACCATGTATCTGTTCCAGCATTGAATCAACAGAGTAGCTTTATTTCTGTGAGCTATATTCAAGTCTAGGACATTGTTTCACATTTACACGTGAAATACTTCTACATGTGAAATTCTTACTTCTAGTAAGAAGTGCCATGGGACCTTTAACATCTATGCAGAGCAGACACAAACATGCTTCTCAACAATCACACCTGAAGCACAGAATTCAAAGCTCATTTGCCCTCAAAAGGTGAGATCAGAGTTAAATTTGTGGTTTCAGGGACAAGGGCTTCCCCATCTGAATTTAAAATATAGTGCATCATTCTTAAACCGAGAGTTATTCCACAAGTGTTTGATCATCCCAAACAATGAAATACTGAAGTGGCTAGGAAGTGGGGTTCATGGTCAGGGCACATTTTGTGTAAACAACTCTTACCCGGAGATACATTTGGGCCTGTGACTGATTGAGAGGTGGTGAGGTGGTATTTCCAAGAAGCACAGACTGCGTCAGGGTTGTAGCGCTGGGGGAACTCACACTCTGTGACCGACTGATCAGCTGAGCAGCTGATGTGGTGGCTAGATTGATCTTAAAACATAGAAAAAGCCCCAAAACAATTATGTACAGATGGAGGCAAAGTCACTGGGGTACAAACAGAACAGACATTTTACAGTTTTTTCCTGCATCCCACAGGAGATCAAAACAAAAAAAAATTTCTTGTCTTAAGAGAGTTTGTCTTAGAAGCTACACAATCTAAACCAGCCAAAGCCCTGGATCCTAATCATAGCTGTATGCTGAGCCTGAGTATTGTTGCTATCATGCAACTGCCCTAAGAGATCCAAAAGAAACACATCATTTTCTCAACACTCCCAAGTAGAGGGGGAAAAAACTCACAAAGCAATCTCTACCTTACCAATTCCACTCCTCTCTGAACAAATCAGTACTCCCTAAAAAACCAGATGGCCTCTCATTCAACAAACTACTATTCTGCTCAAGAAAAAAAAGTGCATTTCCTGCCAAGCTACTCATGACTCTTCCTTCTTAGCAGTCCTGATCCTTTTCTAACCCATGACACTGTATTCCCTCAGCGAAGAGATATGAATGTCTATCTCCCCAGATATAGGCCACTCCCACTCAGAAACCTTCTCTGGTCTCCTTGAAACCCCAACAAAAATTATAGCATCCCAAGTCCTCAAAGGTGCCTGCATTTTGTGTATTCCCAGCATTCTTAGAAGCTGTTTCCCTGTCTGACTGCCTTCCTAGAAGACGAAGAGGAGAAATAAGGCAGGGGGTGGGAGGGAGACTTTTGATATGGGTGTGAGGGAGCAGTTACTTACAGAGGCCTGGGTGGTGGTGGTCTGTTGTGGGGTGCTGGTGTTGGGGGAGCTGGCCTGTCTACTGGCTGCAATTGTAGCCTGAAAGAGAGTTTGACAGAGAAATGAGTACCTGAAACAAACTTTTTGATCCAGCCCAGATATTTAGCTTTGTCAGAACACCAAGTCCCATCATCATCTTCTCCCATTCCTGAGAACAGGAGCACAATCAAGCCACACAAGTCTCTGTTGTGCCCTACAAATCCGGTGCAGCAACTCAGCAAGGCACATCCCCTTCCCAGACAGTTCAGTCCTATACACTACCCAAAGCAATGGACAACAGCCCCTCACAGTGCATGACATCCAGTCCTTCCACAGATGGGTACCTAACCTGCTCTTACCCCACCTTGTCACACTACAAACTGCAACCCTTTCATCCTGAAGATGTGATCTGCTGCTAATACACAGACATTACCTGCAATATTAGCAATCTGCTGGTCTAGTTAGGCAGTTAATTGCAATGATAGCTCTCCAAGCAGCAGATTTCAGATGCACATCTAGTGCATGGAGGAACATAAATATGGTTTGATTTTTTATTTCCCCTCTATCATCCCATGGGAATTCTATTGTATGAACCTAGCTAGTTTTATAACTAAGAACTGTGCAAAACTGGTGAGAAGATTCTATTCCCTCTAGGCTACAAAACTGCAGGTAGGGATTTTGAGAACAATTAAATCCTGGCCTAACAGCCAAGGACAACAGCTACCGATACTGTTACACAGACAGTACTGTAATCACTTCACACATAATCCATCTTCTGCTGATGATAAATTCTGGTAGAAAAGCAAAACTGCTACAGAAAAAAAACACACTCCACAATTATGCATCATAAGATATCTTGATTTACATAAACGCTATCTTAATTAAAGAAACGCCCTCCTGGACAAGATCTATACCAGATCCCTCTGGCTAGGAACTGGTAAAGAAAACATGGGCTACTAAGTTTCAAGATAGAAAATTCAGAGGATACTGTCTGAAATTTCATGCACACAAGACCATGCTTATTCTCAGAGAAGTAACAATCCATGGTCCACTTTATAACAGTTTTTAAATACTACAGCATCCACTGCTGATTTAACCACCCATCTTTCATTTAAAGGTGTGAGGGTTAGTCATAGGCCTATACATTTCCTCATGGGGATGCCAAACTTCATCTTTCCCTGATCTGCACCTGAAAAACAAATGAATCTTTGCATTAAATTTGCAGTTTTCTAGCTGTTTGTATTAGCTTTAAGCAATGTGTTTAGGGACTCATTTTACATCGATGCATCAGGATGACCTTGGTGCATGTCACCGAACAATGAGAGAAACTCTGGCTCTTCCTCAGAGAATGATCCAATTCCTCTCCTTCTGCCCCTTGGCAACTCACCTGTTGGACAGCAGCCAGGCTGTGGAGCTGAGCACTGCTAAGCTGCTGCTGGAGCATGAACTGATGAAAGTACTGGGCTGCATTGGGCTGTCTCTGGAGTGCCTGCAGGGCCTAGAGAAAGAGGAAAACTCAGCTGTCAATAATATTGTGCCTCTGAAATGCAACTAGAGAGAAAAATGAAGAAATAAATAACAGCCACGCCCAATGAGACCACCCTAGACCCCACAAACCCAAATCACAGGATTAGCACATCAAAACACATAGTACAACTTCACATTTGGAAGCAGACTGAATCACAGGTGTATTCTAGGATAGAAGGAAGCACACTTGCAAACTGTAATAACCTCCAGGAATTTGGTAACATGCACGCTTGCACAGGCAGAGAAGTGGTCCAGTGTAGCATGTATATGGAGGATATACACTATATAGAAAAACTGGGATGATACATTGAATGGCTTGATTTAGAACAGCATCTATTAGATCACAGCAAGGAATAAATCTAATAAGACACTGGCCACTGGAGGATTAACCTATAAAACATGAAGCAGAGTATCAGGCTACATGAACTGAAGATCAAGCCTAGAAAAAGAATTTCTAAATCTGAAAACACGACGGTCCTTCAAGCATGCCCTCACCTCAACACACAGCAGCTCAGAGGAACACAAAGGTGGTCATCACCACCTTCCATTGATGCACACCCCACGCTGGTACATAACCACGTCTCACCTGTACAGCCTGTCGCTCATAGAGAGACATTTGAGATATTTGAGGACGGGTGCTTCCTCCAGAACTGGAGCTCCCACTGGTGGAGCTGGAGTTCTGCTCACTTTCGGTCTCCATGGTGACAGGATCCCAGGAGCTCAGGCTGAAACGGACTCCAGATCTACATCAAGAGAATTGGAAACTAAGTCAGGCTAGAGAAAGAACCAAACTGTATTTCACTGCATTACACAGCTTTTTTTCTGGAATATCCCAGTACCAGGCTCCTTGCACAGCTTTCCATTTCACAGGGGACCAATGATGCTGAGATTCTGAAATCACCCAGAAATGATACTCCCGGATTTAATCTTTTATCACCACAGTCAGAAATGTAATGCATGCATTCTGGTTTTTATTGTCGTGCTACAGTTGGAAGCTACAGCATCCTGAACTCTTAAAAAGGCAGTAGAGTGAAAAAGCAGCTGTAGCTCATTCCAACAAACATTTGGTTACAGACCTAATCACTTCTCCTTCAAAGCTAGTGAACTGAGGCAAACTACACTGTGCTCCCTGTCTCCCACTGCAGTTTGGCAATTTTTAATCCCTTCTTCCTGCAGTCCTACAGGAGGTGTAACTATATCACAACTCCACTGTCAGAACTGCAGATACATCAATTCAGTCCCCTCGGTTTTCTGGTTTATCCTCAAGACCTTGACTGGAAGAAGCTGGGATCTGTGGTGGCAAGTTGCTTTCAGGAAGAGTAGATGAATTTTCACTGGCAATATCTGTGAGGGGAAAGCTGCTAAAGAGGTCATGAGGGATCTTCCAGCATTGGAAAGATAAGCTGCAATCAACCACAGGACTGAGAAAGGGGACTGGAGAAGGCTTTTATCAGCCAAGAGGAAGAGAAGCAAGACTGAATAGAGTGCTTAGCAAAGAGTAACATACTGGAATGAGAGTTTCCAGAAGCAAGAAACATTGGCAATGCAGGTAGGAGTCAGAAATGGAAAAGCACTGAAGTGATTAGATTTATTCAACACAATTCCACTGAAGAAGTGTTTTTTAAGAATATCATCCCATGTAAGATTGAAAAAAGAAAAAAACAAACCTTCCAGTAGTCTCGGTGACTGACAGCCTATTTGTTTTCAACACACCAGCTAGCTCATATGCAACCCACCTGAGAGAACTACAGAAGACCCCTAGGCTTCCAGGATCCCACAGGATAGGCACAGCCCTTGTATCTAGACCTTTCCAAGTCCAGAGATTTTGAGCTTCAAAGCCTTCTCCAAAGACAACTTCTTCTAGGTGCACAAACAAAAAGACCAGTGCAGCAGAAAAGTGCAACAATAATCTCAGGCAGACAAATTCATTAATTCTGGAATAGTGCTAAGGGCAGCAGATGACTTTAAAGCAGGGCAACAGCATTAGCACTGCGAAGGATGGATAGCTAAATCTGGGAACTGCTTCTCTGAACCTGCTCCTCAAAATATTCAAAATTCTATAACTGACAAACAGCAAGCTGCTGCTCCAGCCCTGGCTTCCCTATGCATCTTTACCTGTGCGCTCAGGTCCTGCCCAGGCACCTCCCTGCTACTAATTCAACACCAGCTTCCCGGAGAGCTTCAGCAGCGGCTGTCAGTAATTCTGCCCTGAAGCCATCATCTTCTCTTCAGCTGACACACAGCCTCCTCACCTCGAGGGAGGTGATTCTCCCCCTCTGCTCTGCTCTCCTGAGACGCCACCTGGAGTGCTGTGTCCAGTTCTGCAGCCGTAGGCCCAATGTAAGAAGGACAAGGAGCTGCCGGAGCGAGCCCAGGGGAGGGACACAAAGATGATCAAAGGGCTGAAACACCTCTCCTGTGAAGACAGGCTGAGGGTTGGGGTTGTTCAGCCTGGAGAAGAAAAGGCTGTGGAGAGACCTTAGAAGAAGCCTTCCAGTACCTAAAGGGGCTGTGGGAGGGCCTTTTTACAAGGCCATGTAGTGACAAGATGTGGGAGAATGGCTTTAAGCTGGAAGAGAGTAGATTTAGATTATAAGAAGGAATTTCTCACTGTGAGGGTGGTGAGATGCTGGAACAGGTTGCCCAGAGAAGCTGTGAATGCCCCATCCCTGGAAGTGTTCAACACCAGATCAAATGGGGCTTTGAGCAACCTGGTCTAGCAGGAGGTGTCCCTGCCCATGTAGGGGGATTAGAATCTTTAAGGTCCCTTCCAACCCAAACCATTCTACAGTTCTAACTGGCCACAGCTGTTTTCAGGCACAACTCTATTATAGCTAGAAACAACTGGTCAATATGCCTATCTAGAACATAAAAGCTCTGGAGAAGACAATTGTCCTAAAGATCTTCCTCAGGGCACACCATCACAAAAAGTAAATGAAGCCTGAAAAGAAATAAATTGAGAAGGGAGAAAACACAGACTTTTTTAAAGAAAGAAACCATGGAAGATAAATTAAGTACTTCAAAAGGGACTAAAATGCAAGTCACAGTTAAGCTACATTCATTATACCAAGTTCTAGAAGTTCAGCTGCCATTAGGAGACAATTTCTGTTCTCTTGCCCAACCTCAACCTCCCCGTGCAGGTTCCTTCCAGAAGTTACCTCGCTTCTGATTCTTACTAGATCAATTTGTTAACTTTGCAAAAAGCTTAAACATCATTTCTGCCAGATTAGTACATTGAATTAGGTTGCTTGTGATACAAGTGCCATTGTGAGAGAGAAGAAAGTAACTAAGATTCACCTTCACTGGGGGCAGCACATTCTTGCCCCTAAAAGCTGCACCACAAGGAGAAATGTGGCTGCTGATTTTGTGCTGTTTCCTCAGTAAACAGCAGTATGGCTGGAACCTTCTTAAAATCAGGCCCTAGTATAAACAGAATCCTACCTTTAGGAGGCATCAATAACTTTAGGTCTCTGTTTGGGCAAAAGACTTTTTGGGGACAGGAACAGAGTAGCACACTTTCCCTTAGCAGAAGAGTGGTAAGAATTTTAAGTCACTCATAGCAAGCAGCATAACATTCAGCAAAACCCTTTCCCAATACAAAGGTGAAAAGACACAGTCTTCCCCCAGGCAAGTTCAACTAAGGATGCAGCTCCATTGTAGTCTAATCTGATCCAAACATAGGTTCTTTCCACACAAAATAGCACGAATTCTTCACCCTCTTCCCTCCTTCAAGCCTATTTTCCAGCACTATCCTCTTATGAAGTCTAGGCTGTCAGATCTTTTGACTGAGCTGTATGCTCCATGAGATGGATAACGTATCAAAAGTAAGTTTTTGGAAAGACTGAGTTAACCAGCTCACCTTGCAAACGTAATCAGTAGATCCCAAGTTTTAAAAGAAACAACAAAAAACAAACCCACATAAAACTAACCCAGGGTAACAATACAGTCCTTGCTGGAAAATTAACCTTTGAACAACAGCTAAATTGGATTAAGCCTAACATACAACTGCACCCCAAAAGGCAGCCACAGAGGAATAAAAAGCATGTTAACACCATGGCAGGAATAACAGCACAGCAAAAAGGAAGGAGGAGGAAAACTAGCTCACGGAGCAGTACAAGCATGAAAACACATGCCCATCGAGAGCCCAGCCCGCACTGCTGATATCAGCGCACACCAAAACCACCACAGGTGCCCCGTCTGCAAGTTCCGCACCTTTCCCAAGTGCAAGAGCAGAAGGGTCAGGGCAAACACCTACAGCAACCCCTGAGCACTAAGCTGGAGACAGAAAAGTTCTACTCACTCACAACGTCCATTCCCCCCTGGTACGTGACTGCTGACCGCAGCACATTTTCTAACCTCCTAACGGGTTATATCGCTTCATCCTCGAGAAACTCGGCAAAAAACGTGCACAGGTTTTACGGTGAAAAATTGGCAAGCAGGACCGCAGCAGACTCTGCGACTGCAGCTCCCTACAGGCCAGCCTCCAAGCTACACATGCAGAGCCGTGAAGCTGCCGGGACACTCCGCTCCGGGATGCTCTCCGGGACCCTGCGGCACCGCAGGACACCCCCGCAACACCCGGTTCCCGCCCCGCTCCCCGCCTTCCCTCGCCGCCCTCCTCACCCGGCCGGCGGGGATGCAGGCGCCCGGGAACGGGGTCTGGAGGGGCGTGAGGGGCCGGCGGCAACTCCGGNGCCCCGATCGCCCGTCCACCCGCCGGCGGCCTGGCCTTTGCCGGGGAGGGCGGCTCGGTACTGCGGTCGCGGGTTTAAGGAGAGCGATGTATTAAGGTTGTTGATGACCGTGGCAGCCTGGCCGTGAGACCATCTGAGGGTGCTCTTCGCCATGGAGGGCAGGTGCCTGCTGTGCTGGTACGCACTTGGCGGTCGGTCCTTCTGGAGGCTGGTTGACCGTGGTTAAGCAGTTTTATGTGGGTTGTATAATATTTGCCTTGGTGCCTGGACCAGGCTTTGATGGGCAGACGGGACACTGCTGTAGTAAGTTTCCCGGGCAGCCCAAGCCATATCGAGCACATGTAGAGGCGCACAGTAGAAACCTGCATTAATAGGGTGAAGAAGCCACAGTGACAGAGCTTGCTGGCAACTTCCAGAAGAGAAGCTGCACTGTGCAGACACTGGTGACATTCTTCCCTTGGTTACTCATGAGGAGCATCGTTTCATCTGTCAGTTGCCTGGCTGAGGGCAAGAACGGTCAATGAGGGTGAACTTCATTTGTAACAATAGTGTTCTGGTCAGCATGGCTGTTTCCAAGAACACGGGAAATGTGCTATTAGGTCAGACAAGTGGCTCGTCCTGATGCGAGCTGGTGAGTTTCCTTTGAGGATGGTGGCTCATACACCAAGGAAAACGTAAAATGAATTGGACTGCAGCTGCATATAGAAGGTGCAGAAGCTCAAATCACAGGTGAGGCCATGAGCATCATAAATACTCCTACAAATGCCATTTTTGAGCTTCCTGTTGAACCTGGCTCAGTGATGCAAGTGATTCACAGGATATGCAGTCCTGTTGATTCAGAATCACAGAGTAGCAATTGTCTAAAAAGCAGCAAAACACCGCAGGAGAGTGGCTTTGCCAAATATGCCTGCTCCAAATGCTTGGAGTTTCAGATGGAAAAGTATGCGGATGGTTTTCTTAAAAAAAAAAAAACAAGTCTAGTTCCAACCCCTCTGCCATGGGCAGGGACACCTCCCACTGGATCAGGTTGCTCAGAGCCCTGTCCAGCCTGGCCTTAAAAACTTCCAGAGATGGGGCTTCTACCACCTCTCTGGGCAACCTGTTCCAGTGTCTCACCACCCTCATGAAGTTCTTCCTAACTTCCAATCTAAATCTCCCCTCCTCGAGTTTTAAACCCCTCCCCCATGTCCTATCACCACCTGACATCCTAAAAAGTCCCTCACCAGCTTTCTTGCAGCCCCCTTCAGATACAATAAGGTCTCCTTGGAGCCTTCTCCTCTCCAGACTGAACAACCCCAACTCTCTCAGTCTGTCTTCACAGGAGAGGTGCTCCAGCCCTCTGATCATCCTCATGGCCCTTCTCTGGACACACTCCAGCACATCCATGTCCCTCCTGTAATAGGGGCTCCAGAACTGGACACAGTATTCCAGGTGGGGTCTCATGAGAGCAGAGTAAGGGAGGAGAATCACCTCCCTCTACCTGCAGGCCACACTTCTCTTGATGCAGCCCAGGATCCATTTGGCTTTCTGGGCTGCAAGTGTACACTGACGGCTCAAGTTGAACTTCTCACCCACCAGCACCCCCAAGTCCTTTTCTTCAGGGCTGCTCTCAATCCAGTCACTGCCCAGACTATATCAGTGCTTGGGACTGACTCGACCCAGATGCAGGACCCTGCACTTGCTCTTGTTGAACTTCATGAGGCTGGCATGGTCCCACCTCTCCAGCCTGTCCAGGTCCCTCTGGATGCCATCCCTTCCCTCCGGCGTGTCAGCTGCACACACAGCTTGGGGTCATCAGTGAACTTGCTCAGGGTGCACTCAATGCCACTGCCCATGTCACCAACAAAGATGTTAAACAGGACCGGTCCAAATACTGATCCTTGAGGGACTCCACTTGTCACTGCCCTCCCCTTGGACATGGACCCATTGACAGCCACTCTTTGGGTGCAGACATCAAGCCAGTTCTTTATCCACCGAGTGGTCCATCCATCAAACCCCTGTTTTACCAGCTTGGAGACCAGGATCTCGTGTGGGACAGTGTCAAAGGCTTTGCTCACATCCAGGTAAATGATGTCGGTAATCCATGGGAACCAACCACTCCTAAAGCCCTCAGTTACTGGATGAACCACTAAGCTATTTGCCCTTGTTAAAAAAAAACCCACTGAAATAAATTCAAGAGAGGAAACATTGACATCTGTGCAAATGAGAAGGAACTACTGCAATAAGTAGGCTTTGGGACTTACTGGAGGGTGCTTCGGGGACAGGGATGGTGGATTTTGATCTGAGGGTTTAAAAGAGTACACTGGTATGTTAGGTCTAAGTATTGGGGCAGGGAAATAGATGATGATGGAAGAGAGGTGAACAAGCATGGGAAAATGGAGAGAAGGATAAACTGAGCTGGTCAAATGCAATCACAATGTTTGTCTGGGCAGGTTTTGCACCTGATCACCACAGTCTATACTATATATTTGTAATAAATTATTTTAATTATTTCCTTTGTGCTTGTGCTCTTTGTTGAGGGCATGTGTGTGAGATCCAATAATAAACTTAGGTCTGTCTAGCCAACAAGTAGGATAAAAGAGACGTGTGAAGGGGCACAGGAACAGGATTGGGCTACTGACACCGTATGGGTGTCTTGGCAGTGCTGGCTCCCACCAGTGGTACCGTGTGTGTGGATGTCTGTTGTGAATTTGAACACCACCCTGCTGCTGGTGGGATCTGACACAGAGGTAAGAAGTTCCTGCTCCTCTCCATTGACCCAGGAAGGAAGGAAGGAAGCCTTTGGACCTTTCAGTTTGCTAGTCAGCTGCCCCTATTACCCTTTAGAGAGAGCAGGCACACCTGGGCGATATCTACTGCCTATTCCTCTTGTTCTGCTCTCACATCCAACCACAGGAGCAGGGACAGTGGAGCACACATCACAACCTATTCCCTTTTGTACAGGCTGGCTTCCATTAGTTTGTCTATGAGCCTTGCTGATATTACTGGCTTCCATAAGGCCTGCAGCAGTAGGTTCTTACAGTGTGAAGTATCATTTTGTTAATTTTTAATTGGTTACCAACTAGTTTATTACATGCCCCCAATCTGCCATGGAAAAATTTGCAAAAAAACAGTTTTTCACTCACTTTATCCACCACTCTTACTGGTTTTGTAAATCTCAGTTCCACATCTGCTCACCAAATTCGTCTAATTTTGCTCACCAAATGGTGGAATACTGGCCTTTTTAGTGTCTCCTAGTGAGCACTTGTTTGATCTCATGCTAGAATTTGTGAGACTGTCTGAGCTCTATGCTTAAATATCAAGCAGGATTTGTTCCACAGGTAGCGTTGCTTGCTCCCATTTTAGGTGCAGATCTTCCCAGCTCTGGGCTTCTCAGCAAGAAGCAGCCCATTTTCATTTCAATAGCAATTTTTTTTTTTCCATTTCAACCCATTTTAACAATGGAGGTTTGCTGAAGAAATGACATCTTAGAGAGCAAGCCACAGAGCGATGGTGACACTTAGTGGCTCTGCAGGAAAAATACACCTTTTAAGTTCACGGTTTTCCCAGTTTATCAGGAAGATAGTGGTAGTGAATGGACCTCATACACAGGTGAGTAAACAGCACTGGTGAGCATAAGGATGACCATGCACACTGGGCCTTACAGATTCCTATAATGCAAGCATATAAATAGACACCTAGCCTACATATCTGTGCTTCCTTCTTTCCCTTTGCCTTCAGTCCTTCACTCCCTCCAGTCTGGAAGTGAAACCATTCATCACTTCCAGGTGCCTCAGGCACTTTTCTCTTGTGGTAGGGGAGACTGGAGTTTTCATGCACACTTTCAGGGAACACAGCAGCTTCAGCCACCAACAGCTATAGCATGGAGGTGCAAGAAGAGTCAAGTGTCTGATCCAGACCAACTTTCGAGCCCAGAACTTCTTCCTGCTCAGAGAAGAGGCTGATGTGACATGCCCCAGTAAAATGGGAATAAATGGGCTAAGTCTACATTGCAGTTACTGCAATGTACTTCTTACAGGCTACCTAGTTCTCTATTTTTGTCTTCCACACCAACCCATCCACAGCCTCACCACATCACTGAATCTCTTCAACAATCTCCTTCTAGCCCTGACCAGTCTGGCTGATCAGCATCTCCAAAAGGAAGCTGCAAAGGAGATGACCATAGCAACCCCCAGGTCACATGTTTCAGACAAGTCCTTACATACCACCACCTCTCCCTACACTTTATTTCCTGCATGACTGATCCTGGTATAAATCTATTCTCCCTGTTATTGCAAGGCTTCTTCAAGTTTACAAGCTGAGAAAGTAGAGAGGCCACAACCACGGTCTCCTTATCTTTGTTAACCATCCCTCAAACAGATCAAAGCATGCCAAACCACCTTTTTGCTCCCTGCAACAATTGGGAAGTTGGGACACATAAAGGGAAGATTAGAATGCTTTGTCTGTTTGTGAGATGCAGCACCAGGGGGCAGTTATTTGCCATACCCTGAAGGCACCACTTTCCTCACCACCACCTTTAAGATGTGAGCTGCATACCAAAGGAAAGCCAAGTCAACAAGCAAAAGCTGATACATATCAGTCTGTTTCTAAAGGTTACTTGGCCTGGCCACAAAAACTACATATAAACTACTCATCCACTAAGTGCTCATCCACTAAGAGATTGTGGGAATAAGCCCATTGTGTGGCAAACTGTACAACACAGCAAGCCACAAATTCTAGACTTTGCTCAAGAAGCCTCTTTGAATGTCAAAGGTAAGTCACATTCCAGGGCTCTTACCCCTAAATTGAAACAAAATACATTAACAAAAGGAATCCAAGCATGCTTTCAGAATTACTTATTCATCTCTTGTATGTCTAGGCACTAAGGTTTATACAAGCACCTTGGTGCAGTTATTTGGGCTTGGTAGAAAACTAAGCTACAGGAAAATATTAAAAATAAGCAAGCCATCCCATGTGGGTCTACAGGTATCCTTGCTAATGCTTGTTCCAAGAGCCAAAAACCTTACTGTCTTCTACTGTACACTTTCATCTTAAGGATGCTTGCTACCCAGCAGCTCTTTTACAACCCTGTGCTTTGTCAGCTTCCTCAGCCCCTTTCATATGCAGCTGGATATAACTTATTTGTTTTGAAACAGCCTGGAAACATCTGTTTGTATGGACATTTCATATATTTTCATTACTTACCTACTCCACATAGATACAAGGTGGCAAGGTTTCCTATCATCAGAAGGAGAAGAATCTTGGTGGCCCTATTTCTATTTAGGTCTAATGACATGGTCATCTGATGACAGAAACAATCAAATAGACCCTTAACACATGTCTATTTAGAAGTGAGAGAGCCTGTGTCACAGGCACACTGTGACAGGTGTGACAGCCTTCATTTTTTATTTATAACCTCTCTATCTGAAATTCAACCAAAATTAGAGGACCTTCCTCCCAAAGCTCCTTCAGTCTAACCTGACTACCCAGAGGAAGAAACTTGCCAGGAAGGTAACTGAGAGATTGTAGGGCCCACTTTGTTGCCTCTTCCTTTCCTGTCCATGGGCAGAACACCATCAAGCATTACCTATTGACTCCCACAATGTCTTGGGAATGGACAGTGCTAAAATAACACTCCTCAGAAGCCCTTTCCAGTTCCTTCATGTTTTCTCTTGCTTGAACTCAGCCATGTCCTCTTTCTGCATCACTTATCCACAGAATCACTGGGTTCTTCAGGTTTTCTACTTCCCCTAAGGGTAGTTAGGCACTGCTGTGAGACTTCTATTTTCCATATTTCCTGTCCCCACTGAGCAGCCCCAAGAAAAAAATATAAGTAGGGGAGGAAGGGCTGGCTCTGCCCACTTTCTGGACAGATCACTCGAAATGGTCAGAGAAAAAGTAGATTTGCTGTTTTCTTGAAAGCTGTTTTATCAGGCAAAGGGCTGCTACACAGGGATCCCCAGAACAGCCCTGGTCACATGATTGTCTTCACTTTATATTCTTTTTTGTGCAATTTTTTCCCCTTAGGTACTTCCTCTTTAGAAGCATCATCACTTCCCAAATACACAGAGCACATTGTTCACTTTTTCTCCATGGGTCCTGGGCTTATTGATTCCAAAGCCTTACTTCGTATTTATGGCATGATTGCCCTTGTAATGTCTCCCTTGGTAATCAGCTTGATAAAACCAGTATCTTTTTCTTATCTAGTACACATTTTATCTAGTACCTTGCAAATGGCATTGCATATCCTGATAAGCCACTTGCATACACTCTGCTCTGCCACTGCTGTGTGTGTTGCATCCTGAAATTCCTCAGATTGTTATCTTTTTTAAGTAGTGCCACAGCTAAGGATTACCTACCCTGGTTAAAATCTTAACAGGATGGGAGCGGGTGCTTTCAGTGACAAGCACAGTGACTAAGGCTGCTGGATGACCCATCCAGAAGGCCTGGGCATGGGAAGTTGAAATGAGAAAACTGAACTCAGTGGAAAAGAGTCCTTTTCCAGTCCCAGGTCCAGGAGCATTCCCGAAGTGCAGCACCATTCAGGTACTACCCCAGTCCTGGTGCTGCAAGATGATGAAATGCAGCAGTCATTTACACAAGTCTTAGGCTGTCTTATCTCCATAGGATATGCACATGAGAGAGTTGGAGTTGTTCAGCCTGGAAAAGAGGAGGTTCCAAGGACATTTTGCAGTGGCCATCCAGTAACTGTAGGGGGCCTACATGAAGGATGGGGAGGGACTTTTTACAAGGGCATTTAGTGATAGGACAAAGGGCAATAGCTTTAAACTGGAAAAGGGGAGATTCTTATTAGATATTAGGAAGAAATTCTTCAGTGTGAGGGTGGTGAGACACTGGCACAGGTTGCCCAAGGAGGCTGTAAATTCCCCACCCTGAAAGTGTTCAAAGCCAGGTTGGATGGGGCCTTGAGCAACCTGATCTAGTAAGAGATGTCCCTGCACATGCAGGAGGCTTGGAACTAGATGACTGTTAAGGTCCTTTCCAACCTAAACCATTCTAAGATTCTGTGATGATTCTGAAATTCATTTGCTAGCTTCCTGAGGTGGTCTTAGCTAACTGCTTGATCCACCCCTGAAAGACAGGTATATAGAAGAAGCTGTAAGGAGCCAATACTCCATTTGCCATGTCATCAGGAAGGTAAAACTCATACCCTTAGGAATATCATAGAATAATTTGGGTTGGAAGGGATTTTAAGCCTCCCATTAAACTTCCGATCCACCACAACCCCCAAGTCCTTCTCCTCATGGTTGCCCTCAATCCTTTCTCCTCCCAACCTGTATCCGTTCATGGGATTGCCTCAACCCAGGTGCAGAACCTTGCACTTGGCCTTGCTGAACTTCTTGCAGTTTGCATGAGCCCATTTGCAAGCCTGTCAAGGTCCCTCTGGATGCCATCCCTTCCCTCCAGTGTGTTGACTTCACCACACAGTTTGGTGTCAGCAGCAAACTTGCTGAGCATTCACTCAATTCCACTGCCCATGTCACTGACAAAGATGTTAAGTAGCACTGGTCCAAGTACCAACCCTTAAGGAACACCACTTATTACATGTCTCTATTTGGACACTGAGCCACTGATCACAACTGATCAGTGCAACCACCCAGCCTGTTCTTTATCCAGTGAGCGGTCCATCCATCGAACAGGGATCATTCCAGTTTAGAGACCAAAGAGATCATGGACAGTTCACTACATGTGACATCTATTAATGTCTTTTGTTTCCATTAAACCTACAGCAGCTTTATCTTTCTATGTCTTGTATACAGACAGAGAGCATTACTGCCTCATTTTGCTGTGCCTTCCAAAAAATGAAGCACAGGCCCTACAAACACATCAAGATCTAACCCTTCTTTTGTATGGCTTGGCAGACTTGCTTTTTAAGCAAAACAGGCACTGAAAGAAAATCCTGGAGCCCCTGATTTGATGGAACCAGGATCTGAAAGTGAGATTTGCAGTACCATGCCTGTTTCTAAAATACTCCTGCTTGACATAAGAAATGGAAACAAACTTGAGTCCATACAACATGTAGTGAATTTGGAGTGGGTGTTATTTTGGTTTCATGGCCACCAGTTGTATGGCCACCAGTTATATGGGCCTATTTGGCCTGGAAGAACTGGTGATGTAGTTCTCCCTTAGCCTCCTCTTGCCTGTTCCTACTCTTCAATTGGGACAAAAAGATGGTTCACAGGCTCATTTGGTGGACCAGATCAGGGTTTAAAAAAGCCTTTTTTTTCTTGACATTTGGTTACAAACTGTCATGTTAGGTTATGAGAAGGTAGCCCAGAGACAGGACTTAGGGAGGAGAGAAATAGCTAAGCCAATATAGTGTCCAAAAGGAAAGTATGTAACCATGACCTAAGTTTTTTATCTTTTCCAGACATTAAAATCTGTGCAGATTTCATCAACTGTCAAGTCATTTCCTTCTTTTCAAGTTCCACATACTTTATTTCACTTGATCCCAAACTACTGTCTATCAAGCCAGATTTCACATAAAAACTTAGGGCACAGATCAAAGGAAATAGGGTGCCTCCAACACATCAGGGAAGAGGAAAGCCAGAACAACGAAGTTTTCCATATGGAAGCAGGAAACAAATTATTGGTTGCAGAGCCAGGGTATTCTATTGGGATGTCATCTTTGAGACATCTGTGGAAAGAAAGAGCAAGAAGAGGCAAAGTCCCTGATGAATTTTTAGAAAGATATTTAAGGACTAAGAGATCTTAAGGGATGAGTTGCAAAATCTTTTTGTCATTGATACAGTAATTTCCAGTTTCCTTCAGATTCCAAATGCTGCAAGAACTGCACACTTAGATGTTTATAAATGGAATAAAGATAGATCCTTTTAACTTTCCCTGGTATGCTCAAGCCCCAGTCTGTATTGAGAATATACCTGGACTGAAAACTGTGCCTGCTACTAATTTAGTAGATTCCAATTCAATCTGCAGTCCAGGAAGGTTCCATAGGATATGGTGGAATTCAATAGCAGAGGTGGGCTGCTTTCCTTGATTACTGCCCATCCACAGCTTTAACTGTTTCCTCTGTTCTTACCTTGGGAGCCCTGTTAACACTAACCTGAACTGCAAGGGAAAATGTATTCTCTTGCTGTGCGGTCATCTGTAGAAAGAAAAGAGAAATCATGGTGAGTTACAGAGCTGCATAGTAGGGTAATAACATAGTTCTTAAAATTTTCACTCATTATATTGTTGAATGCAGGATCAGAAATGTCTACAGTGGATCAGAACAATAGTTTTTCAGCTTTGTATTTTTACTGACAATTAGTATTTTTGTGTGAGATAATTTTTAAGCACAAAAATTCTTGTACTGGGTGGAATAGCAAAAAGATCATATTAGGTGACAACATTTAGCACTATAAAGGTTGGATTAAGAAGTCTACTCTTCTTGACATGGTGTGGGAATGGAAACAAAAATTGAATTAGGTATACAACTGTGATTCTAAGTAGGCCTGTGGTGCTACTTTCTAAATCACAGTGGTAGTTTTTTTCCATTTTGTTTTAAATTCTTTTT
Organism: Florisuga fusca; assembly: GCA_038090715.1. Taxonomy (NCBI): domain Eukaryota; kingdom Metazoa; phylum Chordata; class Aves; order Apodiformes; family Trochilidae; genus Florisuga; species Florisuga fusca. Next base: position 55,609,199 of record JAAWXA010000004.1, on the reverse strand, counting down.
ATTTATTTATTTAAGAATTCTTAATGTTCTATCTGCTGGTTTGTTTCATACTGAGCACAAAATAATCAGACACTCACAATTATTCCAAGATATCTATATTCTGCATGCTGATAGTTAATTTAGAGCTTTAAAGGGCAAGAAATTTCTTTCCTATTACCCTCTGAGACATGGCAACACCCAATGGATGGTAGAATTATTACACAAAAAGCACACAACTGAATTCTGCCTTCCAATGGACAAGAGTAACACATTTAAATAAATGCTTAAGTGTTTTTCAAGAGAGCTAAGGAACAGGAAACATGCTAAATTGACAGAGAATCTTCCTCTCCACAAAGAGGTAGCTTGAAGCTAAAGAAGTCAAAAAACAGGCATTTTGAACACATTCACACCACAACATAATCATAGTGCCAGGCAGTCTCATCCCAAGAACAGAAATGCAAGTGATTCTGCTGCTTGAATGTAGAAGTAGAGAGGAAATACAAGCTTAGAGCTGCAGGAGGAAGTGCCCTGGAATGAGGGCAGTAAGGGCGTAGACAGAACTATGTCTTTGTGCAGGATATAATAACTATTAGCCTATGCCACTGAAATCTCACCTGGTTTATAGTAGTCATAAACATGCACTGTTGATGCTTTCAAGTTCTGCACTTCAGCATCTTGTTCCACTGTGAAGTTCAGCTTCACAGAAATCTTACCCAACTGGAGACAAGAACAGAAGTGAGCAGACAAGTGCACTGACCATCTCAAAGTCACCTACGTACCAACTTTATTTCCTCTGCATCAAGGATTTCTCTCCTACCTTTCCAGGTTCTTCCACCCTCTTCCTCTTTTGCCATAATTTTAGCCCACTTGACCAGCCTAGCGATTTGTATTTCTGAGCTCCGAGAGTCTCAACACAAAGTACTGCAGTTGCTACCACTTGAATGGCAGCTGTGTTCTTCCTCTTACCTCTTCCAAGTAGATTGTGACTTTGTCTGGTTTTATCTCTGTTTTTTTCACCAGGGGTATCTTCTCCAGCTGCAGAGGAAGACAAGAGATCAGCTCACTGACCTTTCTTGTTGTCTCACACCAAATTTGATATTTGTCAGTGAACCACCGCTGATTAAAGCATTTAGCCTGGTCAAGTGAGGACCTGTGTTCCCCTAGAGTTCCTTAAAGCTTGTTAGGAGTTCACAAAGCTTTACAATAGATATTTTCATATTTAGAACATGAGTTCTTGAGCCACATTTCCACTGTCAGCAGTTACATCAGAGGGAAAGATGTTTAGTAGGACAATAAAATAGATCTTCATGGCTATCTCCTGGAACACTGTAGCATGTCATTAACAACTCTATGGGGACTCAACATTGCTTTATGGAATATCTCTACAAACGGCACTGGCAACAGCAAAGAGTCTCAGTGCACCTCAAATGGTTCTGACTAGGTGCTCTTCAGCTCCTATCTAACCTCTTGCCACATATATGACCCTGACTACTGCACATGAAAAACTGCACAATTAGTTCTGCAAGTGGAAAGTTGCTTTGTGAAGCAGCCTACTATATCTGCACTTGCTTACTAAATTAGTTAATGTAGTAAGATAACTTCATAGCATCTACCAGTCACCATCACTTCTTAGAGGTCTGGATATTTCTGGCTGTGCTACAACTCAAAAATAGATTTTGGTATCTTCAGGGAAGGACAGAAGAAAAAATTTTTACCTCTTGCACAGAGCTCTTCACAGGAATGAACCCTGACAACATCTCTACCTCCACCAGGGCCATGTTAGTGGTCTCACGGTTCCCTACATAACTGAAAAAAGACAGAAGAGAGTAGATGAGGAAGGCATCACAGCATTTCTAGGAGATAGCAGTGAACACTTCCAAATTCTGGCCTGCCTTACATGCCTTAGCAGCATGTCTAACTAATGGGACAAAGGGATAAAAATTCATCCCCACCTACTTGTTCAGTATGAAGACAGATCACGCACAAACGTGTTCTGATTAATCTTCATGATACCCTCTACAACAGATGGAAGTGATCTTTGATGTTGCAGGTTGAGAGTGGCAATGTTGGCATTATTCTTTTTCAACACTGTAGGGCATGGAGCACATGGGCCAAGACACTCATCCTAGACAGATGCAGACAAGTGAAATATAGATAGGGACTGGAATTTCTGCTCTCTGGTTCCAGCTGAGGTTCACACCACAGGAGAACTCACATCAGGACTGGTTCATTCCAGTCTGTCCAGTGCTGCCCAAGGGGAAACTGACTTTTGGGAGCACTGGACTCTCAGCTGCTTGTGCTCTGGAGCCTGCTGAGTTGCTCCATGCTGACTGAGACAGTTGTTGCAGTTCTGCAAGCACTGCTAGTGAATTTGCATGCTTCTTGAGGCCTTAGTTCTCAGTTGACAATATCTTTGGGATCTATGGAAAAGATCTTTGACTCCAAAGACAGGAGACAGGAAATTTTTATAGGGTTCTGGTCCTACTTCTGGTACTCTCACTTATTTCCACTGAAGAAAGAGCCACAAGGGATCTCATACCTGACAGACACATGCACATCAAGCTGTTTCCTGACAGCATCACAATCTCTTGGTAGTGCTTCCACATCCAAGACAAAGACATCTTCTGTTTTTGGTGGTGGGGTGTTATAGTACAAAGTGGCCTGGCAAGGGAGAAAGTATCTCTGTGACATGCCCCGGAGCTTTTCTGTATGAACTAAAGGACTACCTGGACTACCTCCTGCTTTTAACAAATTGGTAGCCAGTGGCTAACACAGTTGCCCCCAGCTGCACTTTCTATTCAGACTGTTTAGCACATAGTGTGAGATACATCTGCCAAATGTAACCCTCAGCATGGGGGCTCAGCTATCTGTGATCCAAGGCTTCATTCAGTACAACATTTTCTCAGTCTTATGGAAACAAATACTCTTAATTTCTGAGAAAGTATATAAGCTAAAACTCTGACCATAAGGAGAAAGAAGTGTAACAGTTAAACTGTTGACATGATAATTGTTATTAGTTCTATGTCTCAAGAGGAAAAACACTAACAAAACAAGTATAAAATGCTTAAGAAAGAGAAAAAGAATAAAGAAAAGAAGACAACTCAGCAAGAGGGATGATCACACTCCTCCAAAGATCAGTGTAGGTCAATCTTCCTTATCCTGGCTGGTGACTGACTTGTCTGGCCAGCAGGAATGCATCCGATGTCTTATGCTTATTGACTATATTCAAGTGTAGCCAAGTAGTATGAGTCCTTGTTACCTCCTACATGCATTAACAATAAAGAATTGTGTCCTCTTATCTATACGCTGTTTGTAGATTCTCTGTAAGCATCATAGAATCACAGAATGCTTTGGGTTGGAAGGGGCCTTTAAATGTCATCTGGTCCAACCCCCCTGCAAAGGGCAGGGGCACCTTCCACTAGAATAAGTTGCATTATAAGAGATGCTTGGACAATGAGGGAAGTTTTCACAGGAAGTGACTTGGGTTCTCTTGCTGAATGACTGTCTCATAAGCAGACCACGATCAAAGCTGCCAAAAAAAAGATTTGTTCTTCCGATGGACCAGCTGTATTGGTGTACTTGGTCATACTATAAGACAACCTTGGTCCTACCTCACTCCTCACCTCCGAATGTGATACTATGAAAGAATACTATGTCACTAGATACACAGTGCTCAGCTCTGGAAGCAGTGACACCAGCAACATATGTTCAATATGGAAGCAGGTACTGTTCTGTATCTCATTACTACTGACTTCAGCTCTACTGGCCTCTTAACAGTGATGTGGCTCTGCAGCATGGGATAGGAAAGCTGAGACATTTCTGAGAAGAACATGGTACACATGGTTGCAGTAAAACCATGTCAACAGAGTATACCTGAACTTCTTCAAGCTTGGCATGAATCTGCCTAGAAAACCAAACCCTACTTAGAATTTGATGCTATAGTGCCTGCTTAGAGCCAAACCTCACCTGACTAGTCAGTGGCAAAATCTGACAGCCCTGTTCCTTATATGTACTCACCTGAACATAAACACAGCCACTGCCTGTTGCCTGCACTGTGTACCTCCCTGGGACTGCAAGGAGAGATGCCTGATGCAGGACCAACTTGTTGTTCCTGTGGATGTGGAACTCCAGTGGAGAAGCCTCATTGCTTTTCACCATCACCTTTACATCTCTCATCTCCTGAGGAATCAGGGCTGCATACTGAGCCAGGGCCTGCAGACTAACAACTGTGTCCTGAAGGCAGAGAGAGAATCACTTTGCTTTGGAGCAATGTGGTACAACATCTGGCACATTAAGTCAAGCACTGCAGGGAGAACCACACATCTCTTGGCCCTGAATCGGACTCTTACACAGGTGGGGACTGTGCCACAAAGTATGCAGCCAGAAGGATGACTTCTGTTATCTGGAAAAGGTGGCTTCTGAGCTCTGAGGCTAGCAGTCCCAGATAATCTTAGTTACAACACATTAAAAAAAGCATTTCCCATCCCCAAGCAGGGCTCATGTATACCTGTCTGCAATGGATGGATCTAGAGTGCCATGCATACTAAAGATGTGAACGTCACTCCAGGCACAGTATTTCTCTCCTTCCTCCATGACTTTCCCCAGCTTATTACCTGTGTGGAAGCAAATCCACCAAAGGCATTTCTTTGTGCACTGAGCCAGTGCACAAGCTTGCTCACTGAGGCTTCATTGAATGCCAACTCTGCTTTGGAAACATGTGCCAGGAGGATGTAGGCTACTGTCTCAATCATAGAAGATGATTCTTCACTACTGGAATGTGACGTCAGGAGCTCTGCTGATGGGGAGAGAAACATGTGAACGAGCAGAACAGTAGATCCCAAATAACATCAGCTTTCCTGCTCTGGTTCCCCTGGAAGACTAGCAATTTTCTGTACATCAGCAGATATTTCTGTACCTTTCTGAGGAACCTCAAAGTGCAGAAGCCAATCCATCCTGTTGTTTTTGTACTCTGAATGGCCAGCCATCTATGACAGGCTCCATTTCTCCCTTGAAAGCACAGACAGATCTGCGCCACAACTCCTCAACCAGTTCCACTAGGAAATGGTTCCTCAAGCTGATTGACTCTGAACAGAGGGTTTTTGTTTAAAGTACAAGCCTAGTCTTATTTGCCTCTGTTTATATTCAAAGCTATGTCCTCCTTTGCTGCTTCTGTATTTATCTAAGGTAGTCTAACAGGGCTTCCTGTGCTTAAAAGCTCTAGGACACATTTCCAGTCATTTATATGTATTGCACAAGAACTGGTCACTCTTTGGGGGTGAACCGCTGGCAGGCTACCAGAAGAGTAAGGCTACCCACCTTACTTTGTTGGCAACCTCATTGTGCAATGCATAAAGCTATAACAATTCAAACTAGAACTGGACTCCCTCCTGCCTATGGTCCGAGCTCACAGGCAGTGGATGCATCTGAATCTGATTGAATGTTTTGCTGTGGTGATAGTAGAGGGTTAGTAGAAAATCAGCTAAGAATTTAGCTTAATTGTGCCAGTGTAGACATTTTCTATGATGGTACGAATGTGAAAACCTGAAGTGCTTTTAAATTCCAAGTCAGTTTGCAGAACAAACCTTCACTTTAGAAAGAAGAATCATAAAATCACATTTTTGTATAAAACCAAATAAAATAAACTTTAGAAATTAACTCAGGGGCTCTGTGAACTGGTGTTGCTTTGTTGTGTTTATCACAATGGCAGGTTTTTGCATAAGAAATGTATGATTTGTTACTTCTAAGGTGACATTAGCAGGACATTTTTTAATTGAAGTGGAAGAAGGTGTCTCAGAGATGCAGCTACAGATGACCTGTAGATTAACCTTGACACTTTAAAAAGTACCAGACTCCTGTTTGAGATTTTATTTTAATCATTTACTGAGGCTATCAGAATCCCAGCCACCAGGCTATGGAAAGTGTCTCTAGCCAAAAGATAACCCTTTTGGACATAAATTCTCCAGCAGGCAAACTGGCTGCAGCTGGTGGCTACAGTCACATCCTCAGACTCAGTAGGCCGAAAACAGACACATTTAAATGTGTACGACAAAACCTTTCCCTCACTCACAACCCTGTTGTTTTCTCCAAGTAATTTCTAACTATTTTCAGGGTAAGCAAGAGCCAAAGAAAAGTATCAGTTGCCTGAGTCAGTTTTGTAGTGTTCCATGCCCTAGGGCCTTAAGGGGACATTATCCGAAGTCCTTGGTAAGTTAGAAGCATCAGACTGACAGGACATCAATGAGAATATGTACCATCTCACAGGTAGTTCTGAAAAATTATAGCACTCAGTATGTACAATTCTACTCCTTCCAGTTCACCCACCCTGAGAAGACAGTGGGGATGCCTGAGTAGCCATGCAGTGAACTGCATCCCACGATGATAGATGGTTGGGATGAAAAACTTTTCACCCTTTCCTCTTTTGTTTTCTTTTTCAGTCCCCAATGTAGTTCACCCATACCACCAGATGAACAGATGTGGGGAGGAACTTATTTAAGCCAAATCAAGTAATATTGTTACTGTTTAATCATAGTCTTAGGTACTTTCAAACACCCACCTGTCATCCTCATCCAGGATGGAAGTGCAGATTTTTCCAAGTTAAAGACAAAAAAGGAAGAATCAAGCTCAGCAGCACTGAGATGATCAATGGGGAAGCAGTCAGCAGGTTTGAATTCTGCAAGTAAATGCCCTGACCAGCAGCTAAAGAACCATGGTGAAGCAAGGTTCCTTTGCAAGATCTCTTGCATACATTGTTGAAGAATTACAGTAGCACCTCAACTCAGGTGGGTACTTTGACCACACTAATTAAGCACAGATCACCTGTGTTGCTTTTGATCAGAAAACTAAAGATTTTCACAGATTCAGTAAATTTTCTGACACAAAAGCCAATCTGGAAAAGGTAAGTTTGGCAACCACTGTAATTAAATCTTATGGACCTTGGGCCTTAAATATACTTATCATCTCTAGAACCCATAATCTAAAGACCAACAACCTACCAGTTTCCTTCTCTAGCATATCCAGGAGCTGCTCTCTCATCTCCATGTCCTTGTTCAGAGTGAAGACATAAGCCATCATGGCCTTGACATAAAGGCTTGTCTTACCAAGTGTTACATTCTTGAGGCAATGTAAGGCATTATCCAGCATGGTGTCCTGAGAAAGGAATTTAAACCCAGTGAATTTCCTCTGACCACTTTTCGTTGAGAAAAGCTAACCCCAACCCTGAAGCATCCCAACTACATCCTAGATATATATCAGGGCTAGCATCTCTCTTGAGGCTGTGGAACATGGAGTGGACAAAGCAACACTCACTGTGAGCTGAAAACAAAGATGTGACTGGACATACCATTGGGATGGGGCAATGTTAATAACTGCAGCTGTAGGAAGTGTTTGGCAATGGGCTGGTTTGGAGCTGTCAGACCTCCTTGCTGAGGGTCTCGGCTTCCTAGGGGCTCCAACATTGTGCACCAGTAGGGCTGGAGTATCAGCCCACATTCTCTAGAACAGTCTACACTTTGCTTGAAGATCACTGCTTCTATTTCAGATCTGAAGGAGGGGGGGTTGCATACCTGAAACATGCTCCTTTTTTGTCCTTTAATTATATTGGTCAGCTTGATGAAAATTGTTGCCTTGCCCTGCAAGCCCTGAGACATTTTCTGAGGTAATTATTTCCCCTGAGATCAGCTGGGAATGGCAGATGCTCTGCTTTGCTGCAAATCAGGCCATTTATATTAATAACTCCTTACCAAGCTAAAAAATTCCTATTGAGTTGATTGTCTACAAAGGTAGGACATGATAGCAGCTGGATACTCAAGCTGGATACTCCCTGAAACCACAAACCTGGAGAGGAATGAAGGGTGGAGCATGCTCCCAAGCCCTGTGAGAGTTTGGATGTGACTTACATTCTTTTCCAGATGGAGCTCCACCAATGCAGCAGTTATATAGGCTGTTAATGAGATTGTATCATCCACACCACCCTGCAAGTCACACAGACAAACATCAGAAAGGGACAAAACCAACCACTGTACTGTCTGTTATGGTACAGCTCCTGAAACTGCCTATGGATGGCATATCTGAGAGAGTACAGTAGATGCCTCTGGGCATTTTTGGACCTGTGGGGACTGAAGGAAAGCACTCCAGGCTCACTTTTACTCAGTATCATTTAAGTCTGGTAGCCTCAGGACCATGTCGTGCATTCAGCCTGGGTGTGCATTCTCATAGGAGGGCATGAAGAAAACTTTTAAGCTTTTAAAATAAAACAAAATTTTAATTAAAACTTTTTTATTTTAATAAATATGTTACAAGTGAACATTTGAACAAAGTTTCAATGGTGCAGGATTTGCATGCAAGAAGCAATGCAAGTTTACATACAATTCAGCTGACTGTGAGAAACCATAGGTTAATATTGCTCACAGGACCCTCTTTTCCCATCAGGAATTCTTGGGGAAGCTCTGCTTACTTCCCCACACTTGAGACAAGACTATCACTAAAATGAAGGGGAAAATTTGGGCTAAGATGATGAGAAGCATCATTCACACTGAACAGCAGAAACTTTGAAGTGTAAGGAAAGTGGGGAAGGCAGGGTAAAACCTATTCCAAAATGTTTGGTTCAAATAGAAAGCCCAAGATGAGAAAATAATCAAAGTCAGACAAGGCTGAAAAGTCTACATGTACACTCTGATTTTATTTTATGCCAAATTATAAGGAAAACAAATTGTAACCCTTTGCTTTGCTAAAATAGCAGCCTGATTTCTTTATTTCTTTCATAAATATGCTTTGTATTTAATAGGGGTGATTTGGCAATCTGACCAGTAACAATGATTCTTACCTTTACAAAGACAATGAACTCAAGGATTGACATACAAGATGCACACTGTTCAGTACCTGAGCACTATGGGGATGCCAGACTTCAGAAGTGGTTACTTTTTGGCAGTGGAGAGATAACTAGGGTCTTCAGATAATCCCTTATTAGAGCACACAGTCAGGCCTACTTGGAGAGTACCGTGCTTTATAAGGTTTGAGAAGAGGGAGAATCCAGTTAGGCTATTCTAGACAAGCACTAAAATATAAAATTATTTCTCACTGTGCCCTTGAAATGCCTTGGCACAATTAGCCATGGTGTCTTTTGGCTAGAGTGAAAATGAAGAAAGCCTAGCAGGAATTAAAACCTCACATAGAGAAAAAGCCTGCTGTTTTAGGCCACACTTCTTCATTCTTCTCTGGGAAGAATGTACCCAGCTGTGCTAGGTACATTGCTTAGGGCTACTGTGCCCATTGGAAAAAGCCTGTGGAAGCAACCCCATACTCTACATGGTGTCCCTCCTGCTCACACTCCAGTGTCTGGCATCCATACCTTCAAATCATTGTTGAAGAGCTTCCCCACACTCTGGAAGCAGCCACTGGGCAGCTGGTGCTTCTGAAGCCAGAGCAGAGCATCATGCACATGGTCCTTATTGATGTAAATATGAGAGCTGGCCTGCCCGAAGGACCGGGCTACAAAAGCTGTCAGCCTGCAGGCAGAGCACAAAGGAATCCCATGTCACAGCCAGGAGATGAACCAGCAAGAACAGGACTAGGATCACAGTACCAACGCTGATCACTCACCATGTGTTGCCCTCATTGTCAGCTTTCCCAAAGGCACTGTAGGAGCCATCATCATGTTTGTAGAGAAGCTGACGCTGGTAACCTATGAAGACAGGTGCCAGATTGTAACTCTCAGTGTGAGACCCTGTAGCATCTCAGAGTGTATCTTTGCTGTGGGAAGAAGGCTTCACAGCAAGAGACCTCACCAGGTCCTACAATCAGAGACATTGGGGCAAACCTAGCACCCCACAATTCCCTGTGCCTCCCACAGTACCAGCATTGACAAGAAGCTCTTGCACAGCATCACTGAGGTGCTTCGTATGGCTGTTTGCTAGAGCTAGTATGTGCAAGTAATGTGGGTACCTGCACTGCTGGTTTACAGAACTGTGACATGCTCACCCACCTCATGTCTGCTCATTCCCCAGGGAACCCACATGGGCACCTTGCTGTGAATAAAAAGAGCCTTCGCACTGAAGAGAAAGGTTTTTCCTGGAGGGGACCAATATGAAACCCTGTTTGTTTTTTAGTACTTCTGCTAGCCCTGCTGGGATTCATAATAACACTTTTTTATGGGACGTACATCAAGCAACAAAGCCATCCCTATAAGCTCTGAAGTCAGAACACTCTCTCCACCTCACACTGCTGCTGCAACCATTCTATTGGGCATACCCCTCTCTCCGAGGTATCTGTCCCAACTCTTTATTCCACTTGATAGCAGCTGATGCCATTTCCACAAGGGACACTGGTCTGCCTTCCATGAGACATTTCCCTTGTTCTCTGTGATATCTGCCTTTGCCATAGCTCTGGCCATGCTTCCATTCCTGCCATGCACTTCTCCACAAGACCAGTGCCCCACACTTTATTTATAGCCCCTTCATGCTGCAACAGCAGGAGGAAAGACAATAATTACCTGTTCTCAGGAATTTCAGTGCTTCAGCTTTAATTTGTGGGTTCAATTGTTTAGTCTTATTCAGGTACTGGAGTATGAAGATGTTTGGTGCAAACTGAACCATGTTCTGTTCACCACAGCCAAAGGGCATCTCTAGCAGCCGGTCTAAATTTTCAAGTGCTGGGCCCATGATGTCCCCTTAAGTTTGAGGTTGAGAGGCAGGAAAAAGGAAAAACAGACATTCAGCAATATGAAAGGGAACTGCTATCTCCTTGGAACTCTACTGGAAAAGAGCTGGCCCTTCACTGAATGGTGATGATTAAGATTTCTGATGATTCCTCCTAGATTAGGCCAGCACAGAAAGGGAAGATGTCATGGTTCTGGGAGGAGGGAGGGAATTAGAAGATGAGAGAATCTGAAGAAGGATGCAGCAAGCTGTCATTCCTAAGTGGGTGTCAAGGTGGGGAAAGAATTAGAGGCAAACTAGATCAGAATCTGCAGGGGTAGGTTTGGTGCACTTAGATACATGGCAGTGACAGACATCAGAGGAGTTACTCCACTATCTGTGAATCACACTAGAACACTCTTTATTAGAGGAATAAATACTGAAAACGATTACTTGATTCACTCTCCTAAAGCCAACATCACACCCTGTACAGTTTATCTCATGAGGAACAGGGTCAATGGCACTGTTAAGGACAAAACTGCAAATTCTTCCCACTGGTGACTCAAGAGCAGATAAAACCTTTCTCACCAATCACAGAGAAAGTGGCTCGGCCAGATCCCTCCAGTACTTCTGCAGGCAACGTCAGGGAGAACTCTTCAGAGATGGTGTTATCTGAGGAAGGCAGAACCCAGAAATTTATCCCATGGAAGAAGTATCACATAGAAGTGTAACATTGATTCTATTGCTATGATTCTATTTCCCAGACGACTTTCAACAAGACAAGAGGACACAGTCTTAAGCTGTGCCAGGGGAGATTTAGGTTAGATATTAGAAAGAATTTCTTTACGAAGAGGGTGATCAGGCAATGGAATGGGCTGCCCGGTGAGGTGGTGGATTCTCCGTCCCTGGAGATATTTAAAAAGAGACTGGATGTGGCACTCAGTGCCATGGGCTAGCAACCGCACCGGTGGGTCAAGGGTTGGACTTGATGATCTCTGAGGTCCCTTCCAACCTGGCTAATTCTATGATTCTATGATTCTATAACATCCCAAGAAGACCCAGGTGAGGCTCTGTGTGACATTTGAACCACAGCAGCCAAGACTTGCAAGCAAATACCTCAATACAGTAAACTTTGCCAGGTAAAAGACAGACAAATTATAGTGATTGTTCTCCTGGGCAGGGATGATGCCACCAGTGCTTGCTCTCTGACAACTCCCCCCACCTCCAGGTATTTGCAGTAGCCCTGTCCCTCCCATCCTTCCCTCACGATCAATGGCAGTCAGGGATTTTTGTCGCATACCTGCAGCACAGAGAAAGGCATTTTGAGTCTTCTCTTGCAGGACACCTCCTGCCTGCAGATGGAGAAAGAGTAGTTCAGATAGGTGAAGCAAGAAAGGAAGTAACTGTGCCTCAGCAGGCCTGTCAGCTTCCGAGAAAGGCTAAACTTCCCCTTAGCATCTTGCTAGGTGCCTCACAGAATGACCCACTGCTCCCAGATGCTCTCTACTATATGGTCTGACTAACCTTCACAAGCAGAGGTTTTATCACTGTGTCTCTCTCCCCTTTCAGAGGTTTCACAGCAATCCTGTTACCACACAGACTATTTGAATCATCTGCCATGCAGCTCACAGTGACATTCACTTTGCCTGCAAGGAGCACAGAGGCACATTGCTGAGTACTTGCAGCAGTGGAAACGAGCATCAGGACCAGATGTGCAGAGGCAGGCAAATTCCACTCCTTCCTCCCACCAGCTGCCACACATCCCTCTGCTCAACCTCACCCAGCTTGGTGGCTGTCACGTTCCACTCAAATGTTTTTGCTTCATTGTCACAGAGGCAGGTGGTGAACTGGCAGTCAGGACAGGCATCCACCTTTAGTTCTGGGGTCTCCACAAGAGTGGTGTGCACCTGAGTGTGGTGAGGTATACAAGCACACATTTGCATAGTGTTAGTACCAGGCTCTGCATAAAGTAGAAGACACCACGTGCCATGAAGTGAGAGGCTGTGGTTTCTGGACCAGATGCCAGTATCTAGGGCTCCTGAGAAGATCATAACTTGCCTTTGGGCTTCAGTGTTTTGCTTCAACAGTGGTGTGTAATTGGGGAGTACTCACCTGCATACAGTCCTTGAGGTAGTTGAAGACAGTGGCTTTTAGGCTGAAAGTCTCTCCTTGGATCACGGAGTATGGCAGTGACAGATCTACAAAGAAAGGCTGGAAGACCCTAAGAGTAGTCAGAGGAGAAAACCCAAAGCCAATATCAGAGACACAGAATGTGTTGGCATTCCATTCTGTGATGGTGTCAGGTACAGCAACTTGGACAGACGCTTGCCCATCATTCCTACAGCAGGAAGAGAGAGAGGACAACTTGATCAGAAGCAGTCAGAAGTCTCCAAGGGAAAGACCTCTTTCCCAGAGGTCTCTCTGGGAAAGGCACATAGAGGCTGCTACCAACCCAACGGAAACCAGATCCCAAATCCAGGTCTCTGGGAAATGTGTCCGTGGTTTTGGCTTCCTTGTGTTAGCAGACTGAGGTGCAGAATCAGTTTGGGCAACAAAATTTTCTGCAGAAAAGCAAGTGATATCTCAGAAAACAGCACATGTAGCAAGGTGAAATTAAGTTTTTCATTCACAGGCAATCTAACACAAACTGCAAATGCTTCATGACACAGAATGAGAGTGGACAGGGTAGGGTTTTCAGTGAAAAACTGACAGTGGTTGTATCTTTGAGGAACACAGCTTTAGGGAGACAGACTTGGATGGAATTTAGCTAAGGCTTAGTCTGACAGATCCAACAAGTTTGGTCTGGCTCCAGCAGAAGAGAGCATGCTCAAATGGAGTTGCATTCCTTTAAATAATCTGTGAAAGTGCTGGTGGAGATCAAACTACATTTTCTGTGAAGAGCGCAGAACACAGAAGAGTCAACAAAGCACAGAGATCTGAGCTTTTATCTATGATTTATAGATCAGGCCCACTGAATGGAACACAAGCTTTGTTCCTCTCATACACAAACAAGAAACACAGTAGGATGGACATCTGCCATCTCAGCTGCAAGCTGGCCAAAACTGGGAGAAGAGATCCCCTTCAGTTAAGGGGATGGACACGTCTATTACTTACCAACAAGTGTGGTTTTTCCATGATACAACTTCCTCTCAAATTCTGGTCGGACACAGGAAACTGGTTTCTTAATTCTAGCATTGGTTAGTATTTTCATACGCAATTTCTGAGAAAACAATGAAGAGAATGCATCAGTGATAAACAGAAACAAGGAATTTAAAAATATCTAACGATAGTAGGTATCATAAAAGGGGTGGTGCTAGCTGAAACATTTTAAAATGCTGCTTGTTTCTATACATATGCATAGACTTACAGGCTCAGACTCTGGCCAATAGATGAAGAACAAAAACCAGCTCCTAAGGAATGCTGAAGCCAATCATTACTTCTCATAAAGGTAAATGTAAACTTCATATACCTAACCCTAAAAACGACCCCAGGTCAAACACCACACATCCCACGAAAAACTTAAAGAGAAATAAACCAACAAGCTTTAAATCTCTGCACAATTTTAGAATGAAAAGATCTGACTGGCTGTTAAGGCAAAAGCACTTTTACACAAATTAGTACCAGTCTTGGCTTAGAAAACCAACGGTGAATTTGATCAGAACTTAGTATGGATTCTGCTTTTGTCTGAATGAGACTCCAGCTCTCAGCGCCTGTGCTTCAGAGGGGGAAAATATTGGACTGAATGTCACCTCATGTACATGGACTGAGAGGAAGACATAATCACATCAAAAGAATGCTTTTGATCCAGTGAGCAAGCCGTGCTTTGATTTAATGGTCTGCAAGATACTGAGAACTCTTCTAGTTTCTCTAAGTATTAAAGCCCTTCAGGGAGAGTATAAGTCCTTACCCTCTCTGGGATGTTGTACATGCCTGTGGAATTGGTTATATATTGCAGGACATTTATTAGTTACAGGGTCACTAATAATTGAGATACAGTGGGATCTCCCTTAACTAGCATCCAACATAATCTAGGTGTAAAAATCTAAACACTGTTGTATGGGGTAATATGGCTGAAGAAGTCTTTGAAAAAGTCAGGAAAGTAATCTGCATACTACTAGAAGCTGGTTTTGCTATAAAGAGAAGAAAGGTCAAGGGACTTGACAGAGCGATCCAGTTCCTGGGAGTTAGATGGCAAGATGGGCACTGGCACATCCCTATGGATCAGATGTGGTCAGCAAAATTGCAACCATGTCTTCCCCCACTAATAAGAAAGAGACACAGACCTTATTGGGTAAGGTGGGATTTTGGAGGATGCACATTCCCAGGTACACTCAGATTGTAAAGCCCCTTTGTAATGTTACCTGAGAGAAAAACTGTTTTACATGGGGCCCTGAACAACAAGAGGCCCTTGAACAGATAAAACAAGAGATGCAGTGACCCCGGGACCTGTCCAAACAGGACAAGAGATGAAAAATGTGCTCTACACTGAAGCTGGTGAAAATGGTCCCATCTGGAGCCTCTGGCAGAAAGCACCCAAAGAGACTCAAGGTAGACCCCTCAGGTTTTGGAGTCAGCAGTATAAAGGTTCAAAGGCCAATTACACTTCAACTGAAAGAGAAATATTGGCTACCTATGAAGGAGTTCGAGCCGCTTCGGAAGTGATTGGTACTGAGGCAACGCTCCTCCTGGTGCCCCCTCTGCCAGTTCTGAAGTGGATGGTCAAGGGGAGGATCTTGTCTACACACCATGACACTGATGCCATCTGGAGTAAGTAAATTGCCTTGATAACATAACAAGGTTGAACAGGGAGCCCTGACTATCCAGGCATCGTGGAGGTGATTACAAACTGGCCAGAGGGTAAAGACTTTGGAATGCCACCAGATGAGACACTGAACCGTGCCAATTAAGCCCCTCCATATAATGAACTTTCAGATTATGAGAAGAAGTTTGCTCTCTTCACAAGATCCTGCCATCTTGTAGGAAGTCTGTGGAGGTGGAAAGAAGCAGTTTGGAGTCCTACACAACAAGTCAATCAAGCAGCTGAGGGGGACAGTGAATAATCCATCCAGTCTGAGAAGGTAAAAGCCATCCAGCTGGCCCTGGACATTGCTGATGGGCAAAGTGGCCAATGCTTTACCTCTGCACTGACTCATGGATGGCAGCAAATGCCTTGTGGGGGTGGCTGAAGGGATGGAAACGGGACAACTGGCAGGGCAGGAGGAAGCCTATTTGGGCTGCCACTCTGTGTCAGGATATCACTGCCCAGCTAGAGACAGTAACAGTAAGGGTATGGCACGTGGACCCCCATGTACCTAAGAAAAGGGCCAGTGAAGAACATCAGCAAAACCATTGGGCAGACCAGGCAGATAAAGTGTTTCAAACAGATTTAGACTGGGAGCATAGAGCTGAACTGTTCTTAGCTGACTGGGCCCATGACACTTCAGGTCACCAAGGGTGAGATGCAGTGCACCAGTGGGCCCGTGAGCCAGGGGTGGATTTAACTTCAGACACTATTACACAGGTTATTCATGATGGTGATGTACATGCAGCAATCAAACAAGCTAAATGGTTAAAACCTTTGTGGTACAGGGGCATTGATGTAAATACAACTATGGAGAGGCCTGGCAGACTGACTATATCACACCCCCTCAGACTCACCAGGGCAAGTGCTGTGTGCTCACAAGGGTTGAAGCAAGCCCATAATACTATTCTGGGGCTTGAAAGGCAAGTGCTGTGGTGGCACAGTACCCCAGAGAGGACTGAGTCAGACAATGGAACTCATTTCAAAAACCATCTTATAGGCAATTGGGCTAAATAGCTTGGAGTAGAGTGGATATACCATATTCCTTATCATGCATCAGCATCTGGAAAAATTGAACGCTCCAGTGGTTTGTTGAAAGCCACCTTGAAAGCAGTGGGTGGCGGGACTTTCCAAAATTGGGATTGAAATTGGCAGAAGCCACCTGGCTAGTTAACACTGGGGGATCTATCAATCAGTCCTTCTCAATCAGGCCTTTTACATACAGTGGATGGGGATAAAGTCCCAGTTGTGTGCAAAAAGAACCTGTCAGGAAACTTTCTGGGTTTATCCTGCTTTGGACAGACAAACCCATCCATGGGGTTGTTTCTTCTCAAGATCCTGGACACACTTGGCAGGTTATGCAGGAGGATGGGGAAGTCCATTGTGTACCACAGGGGAACCTAACTAGCTGAGAGCATTTAGTTTCACTTTGTATAGTTTTAATTGTTATGTAATAGTAATTCGTTGTATTAAGTGTTTTTTTCCCCAGGTTAATGCAGTCGCATCCAAGAGTCTTGGGAAGAGCTTGCAGCACATCAGGGCATGAACCCTGACAGACCCTGTACCATCTGTCTTGCTCTGAGAAACTGCCATGATGAGAATCTGCAGCCTGGACTTAACAAAAGTCTTGTTTAAAGACAGGGCATTGCCAGGTGAATGAGTATGGAGAGAAATGGAATGGAATAAGAGGTGCAATGGAATTATTCTATCTTGGTTTAGCACTTCGGGCAGACTACAAACCTAGGACAGAATTCCTTCCTATTCCCCCCCCCCCACACACACACAAAGGGAAGATAAAAGGGGAATAAAGACTGAAGACTTTGAGCTGGAAACTGAAAACAATTAGATACAGATTTTACTAACACAAGGGAAAGGTAATAACATAAAAGGTAAAGTAACAAAAATATATTTATATACAACCCGACAGATAACAGGTGTAGAGCTGGAAGTAATGAACAGCAACACTGCCAGCAGGAAATGGGAGGAAAAAGAGAGAGGAGATGCTGATTTTCTGCTGTTTTATAGAGTATAGTAGGAAATGGGAGGGAATAAATCCCTCCCTTTTTATTCCACCCCTCTCAGAGTCCAAAAAGCCCTCAGTCTTTGATTCCTCATGTTCAGTTGGTGACAGGGGGGAATCAGGATCTGTATTCATAACGAGAGTTCTGTCAGCCTGAAAAGCCCATACAACTCAGACTCCACTTTGCCTTGTCTTCAGTGTGTTCAGTGTATAACTCTGCTCCTGTTTTGAGGTGCTTTTACTTGCATTTATTTCTTTATACACCATTCTCCCAGCACCAGCACGGCTTGGATTGAAGTTAGCAGAAATGGTGTTTATCTTTTTCTGGCTATTGTGTTTGTTGGTGCATTAGCCTTCTGTCATTTATATTGACACTCAGCTCAAAAGCCAAATTGTGAAGTTTTTTATTAAAACTGCTTTGAGGAGAAGTAGCAAAAGACTTGATGAAACACAGACTAAAGAGGTTTGCAAATAAAATAATAGCTAAATGGCAAATGGACAAAATATGGTGCTCAGGTCTCAGTGGGATATTCTTGCCACTCCATTGTAGATACAGAAATCTAGACTAAGATTATTCATTTTTACACTGCCTTTTTCTAATCAAGTGCTTTGCATAATTCTTACTCATAACTTCTAATTTTTTGCCACAATTTCCAGTTGGGTGTGCTTAGCCAGATGAAAAGGCACAAGTGACTTGTAGCAGTGAAAATCAGAGCAGCTGAAGCTTCCAAGGAGTACATTTTTGTAAGCATTCAGGATAAGAATACTGGCAACTGCTGGCTCAGGAGAAGTTTGGTACAAGTGTGGAGACTCACCTTAAACAAATTGAAGACATCAGCATCACTTTGGTACCATGGTGCTCCCATCAAAGTCTTTTTGTGGAGACCAGGCTCCTGAGGCAGGCAAGGGTATGCCTCAAAGTCTTCCAAATGATAAGGGAACCCTCGTCCTCCAATTGTGAATCTCCTTTCAAAGAGCTTGTCATAGAGCTGCAATGGAAAAACAGAGGTCTCAACAAGGGACTAGTATGAGTACGGGTCAAGTATTTGGATTGTAGCCCTCTATTATACTCCGTAAAACTTTGCTGTTGAAGAACTTGACACTGGCCCAGTTTATACTAAAGTCCATGAAACACATGGAGTGGATGTATGCAAGTAGTTCCTAGTCTGCAGACTCTCACCTCTGACTATTCAAGACTTTGAACTCTAGGGTAGAAAATTAGGATAAAACACATGATTCAGTTGGAGCACAAGTCATTGGTACATCTGACTTAACATATTTAACTCTTATCACTTTATATACCTGTTAGTAGATGATGCAAGTGCTCTGCCCTAGAGCAGCATGCCTGTACAATGGAACACCAGATCATACACTGTGACCTATATACAGGTGCAGCAAGTGCCCCTAGATTTGGTGAAGCTTCTCTGCAGGCTGGCCTGCTATAGCTTAACTTACAACAATGTGTGCTACATATACATATGTATTATACCTTATATACATTGTGGCAATATGTTAGGATTTACAGTTCTTGCGGTTTTTTCATTCTAAGTCTTAAATTAGTTCCTCTGAAACACAGCACAACTTTAAGGTTATTTCCTTCAACCCTTCTAAATTCTCAGAATGCACCTGGGTGCCTACAAAATCCTGAAGCCTTTCTACCAGCTACTGTGTGCACTGGGTGCTGTTCCCTAGCTACTGTTTTATAAAGAATGGCTCAGGTGCACAGTCTGATCTGTCATATATTTACAATTTAGCAATGTTTGGGGCAGAGGGATGGAGGGAAGACGGAAGAGCAGAGAGACAGGCAGATGTGAGGGAGGCTGTTAAATCACTCTCCCTCCAAGCAAAAAGCACCAGCATCATTTTGAAACTGCCCTTCCTGTGAAGCCTTGCAGTGCTGTGCAGCACCCACCACTGTCCAGGCAGAGACCCACTGTGCAGGGCTGATGCATGAAGAACATGATCACCACATAACTGCTCAGAAGAGGCAGAGAAAAGGGGTAATGCCAGGGCAGCCGCTTAACAGTGCAGCTGTGTTCTCAGACTGACTATGGGCTTTCTCCCACCAACACATGGAGACAGAAGGCAGGCAGACACTAGGGGGTTGGTCACCACCAGTTTCACTCACCGTGTCTGCTGTTAGAGTGTTGTTCTTCTCCATGAGGACACTCTTGTCAACAGCTTGGACAGAACACAAGGACCCTGGAGCTGCCTTGAGGTCCAGACGGACTTCAGATCCTGGGACTTCCTCCTTTTGTGAGAAGTCCAATGCTACCTGCAAAAGAAGACAGGGTCAGGGAGCATTAGAGTGCGAGACCCTGTGTTTTAGACATCTGGTCAGCAGAGGGAAAGACAGAATAAGATAGGGAAAGGGTCTGAGAGGCTGAGATGGGGTCTCTTAGAAACCCATTCAGAAGGTTACAGGGGCTTCAGTACATACAGCCCAGTCAGATTTTCTCTACCATCACACATCCCCCACTCTCTTCCAGAGCTACCCTAGGAATTTAAGCAGGCAGGCTTCTCTGTCAGGGAAAACATGAGGGATAATGTGTCCCCAGGTCACTCATGGGGAATGGGGTGAGAAATGGGAAAGGCTTGCCAGCCAGTGTTGGGAATGGCAGGATTGGGAAATAGGGGAAGAAGGTGGTTACCTGTTTTGTTTCTCTATTGAAAATACTGGTTTGGCACGTAACCAGCTTACACCATTTGGCTGAGCATCAAACAAGACCAGGAAACACAGCAACCCAGAGCACATCAGCAATGTTACTGCACTCCTTGTGTTCCTACTAACCTTGTGTCTGAAGCACTTTTCTATTTGAAACTCTTCCACATCAGCCACCACCTCTCCATCCAAGAAGACTGCATACAGAAGAAGCTTGATGTCAGGCAGGAAGTCATTGCCAATAGGCAGAGTCAATGAAAAGGAGCCCTGCAGATCTGCACAAGATAGAATCAAGGAAGAGAGGGAAAGAATTCAATTGAATTAGTTCATTGAGGTAGGACACACAGTAATAATCAAAGAGAATATTTAATAATTTCTATCTGCTGATAAGAACATCACACATAGACACTGTCACAGATCAACAGCAAACCCAGGATACTGGCCACTTCTTTGGCTCATTTGGAAAAAATATTCCCTTTCCCTACTGCACCTTAGATAAACAGGCAAGCTACACAAATTTTGTATCTTCTCAAAAGGTTTAAGATAGCAGCAAAATCATAAGGGTGGATGTTAGATCAATTAGACAAGGCAGGAGAAGGGCAGTCACCTAGAAGGACACTGAACTGATAGCAGATTGTGTTGGTTTAATGAGCTGGACCACCACTGAGAACTCAGTTCAATAGTTTCCACCTGTAGATAAGAATATCTACTCACTCTCATGCTGAGTAATTGGCACCTTCTTTT
Source organism: Florisuga fusca (assembly GCA_038090715.1). Classification (NCBI taxonomy): domain Eukaryota; kingdom Metazoa; phylum Chordata; class Aves; order Apodiformes; family Trochilidae; genus Florisuga; species Florisuga fusca. The sequence continues at coordinate 55,588,362 of JAAWXA010000004.1, read as the reverse complement.
CTCCACTGAAAAGAATCTTGCCTTTTGATATCACCTGAAGAGCAAAGAGAACAGCTATTTTAACGATCAGAATTCTGACAGCATGAGGAGAGTGAGAAAAGAAAAAGAGAGAAAGACATCTGACAGATGCTGTCACAGAAGCTTCTCTGGCAAGACATGACCCTAAGAGCTATGCAGCAGAGATCTAGGAAGGGACTTGAGAGGTGTTAGCTAGGCAATAAGACGTGGCCTCTTGAAAAGCCAGAGGTGTGTCTGAAGATACAAGCAGATGTTCTTAAGCCTCACTGAAGTCTGATCTTCACTTAAATGGATACAGTACTTTTTGACCATACCAATGAGCACAGTTCAGTAACCAGGATACTCATAAACCACTAGGCTAGGTTGTAGTGACACTCTGCTTTGGTCTCATATTCTTGAAAGTGGACTTAATGAAAACCTTATGACATACTTCTCGAGTGCATCATGGTCCTGTGCAATTTTAAGTCTTTTCTTGTGAATATACAGGCCAGGGGAGGTCAGCCCCAGAGACTGTCCCCAAGTTTACATGCAGATTGCTCCAGACACAGAGGGACATGGAGTACACCTGATGGGCCATAACTACTGGACAGAAACCAGGTTAGCCCTCTACTACCACCCATGTGAACACAGTAGAAAGTAGGGTGAATGGCAGGTATCTGTCACCCAAACATAAGTCAGGCACTCCTAACAAAGCAAAGTAGCTGGGGTTAAGAACAGGTCCAGTAAATGGAAAACAGGAAGAGGTTCAGGGAGAACTCACAAAGTTGCTTACTCTAGCCTGGAAGTAGCTTACCCTTTCCCTTGAGTATCTATGTACAGTTGGAAAAGGGTAAAATGCCAGTAAGCATAAGCTTGCCCTGAGATATAGGTGACTTCTGTACTCACCAAGTAGTAGAAGTCAACATGGTCTGCTTCAGAGCTGAGTTTATTCCGGTCAAGGATATAATCCACTTGCACTTCTTGCTTTTGATCACAGGGCATCACATCATTCCTAGCCTTGATCTCAAGGAAGCTATTGCTCTCAGAGTAGAAAGGTTTCAGCCAGTGGAAGCTATCCTCGACTCCTGTGTGACTTTCAGAAGAACTGTCATGTCCAAGGCTGTAGCTTCCCTTCAGAGCACAAAAACATGAGTTGGCAATCAGTATCAAGTGATACAAGGAAGGCTGTACACCTGCTGAAAACACTGTTATTACCTGAGCTGATTGCAGACCACACATCTGTATACTTTGTTTTAATATAGTTTTAGAATCTTACGAGACTTTCTCTTACAAAGTTTTAGCAAAAGTCAAAGTCTGGAAGATTTGCCCACAGTCTCATTTTTCCTCCTTTCTCCATGAGGACAAATCCCACAACAGACTTTAAGCCCACCACAGCACCTCATTTTTTCAGTTTGTGCTTCTATTCAGCTGTTCTGAAGCACAACAGGCACCAAAACAGCTTTTGTATAGTGAGGCTCTACCTCTCTGCTGATAATTCAGGGCTCTGTGGACCACAGCCATGACCTAGGAACAAGAACTAGATCCTGTCCCTGGGTTCTCTGAGGACAGAAACTTACCCTAGATTACAGAGCTGCTGGTCACCAAATCCTGCTCAGTCAAACCAAGGAGACCTCACCTTGGATGGATAGAGGGCTCATGGAAAAACATCTGGAAAAATTGTTCCCATCTCTGAGAAATGGATGGCAACAGGAGATGGTACTGCTTGGGCATGCTGCCCACATCAGCTGCAAAAATGCAGGTAGTGAGAATGTAGGTGTTCTGCCAGGCTGTTAATAGTGAGCTCCAGGTGTAGAATCAGAAGCTTTGAGAAGAAGCAGCCAAGTGTTCCAAGGTCTAGTATTGAGAGGGAGGTCAAGAGTAGCTACCTGCCAAGCTGAGCCTGGAAAAGCTATATGCCACTGCAGGGCAAGGGCAGACACTACAAGTGGAGCTCAACAGAGACAGGTGCCAACTGACAGTTCTGCTGAGCCACCTCCAGAGTGGAGAAAAGGGGGATTTCCTCCAAGGAAGCATTCAGATTAGCAGATGTTTTTAGTGGAGTCAAAGGAAAGAGAGTGGGATACAAAAGATTAGGATTATGCTCCGGCTCAGGACAGAAGACCACCTTTGGTGACCACTTGGCTGAACTGTTGCAGCACAGCCTTCAGTTTCACTGAGGAGCTGGCATTGGAGAGTGATTAAAGATGCTTCTACATATATAGTCAAATGAGACCAGGTGCCAGAGGACTGTGCTCTAAAACCTTTTCTTCCGCTTTCTGTACCGTTTTTCAGTCTACTTTCACTTGATCTTCCTTTTTCTGCGGTCGACACTCACCTTCAGAGAAACCAAAGTGCTGTTCCAGTTGGTGGTATCCAGTGAGAAGTGGACTTCCCCATTCTCATCTGTGAGGAATGACAGGTGTGTTTCCTCCTCATTAACATCAACTGTGAGGTAGACTGTTTCATTTTGGAGGGGAGACATCATGCTGTGGCAGAACATCTGCAGAGAAGGCGAGGAAGTTAATAGCCTGTTGTGCCATACTCTGAAGCACTGCCAGTGCTTAACAGTTATTGTTTCTGTCACTGGGCTTCCTCAGCTCTTCTAGCTTTCAGGCAGGTTGGCAGGATACAAATAAAAATGCAAAAAATACGTAAAACCAAGAATGCGCATATGTTAAGGACAAGAAATAAATGGTAGTTCAGCTGAATGAACGGGGAAGTCCAGAGACTGCAGTTGGCCCCAAAATTCCTGTTCAGGGAGTATACAAGGTTAGGGTGGGGAGAAGAAATTGCTTATGCAGAAGGCTTCACTCATAGCAGCACTTAATTTTCCTGAAGATTGTTGCTTTTTGCCTACAAAAGATTAGACCTGTGACATATTCTCAGCAGAAAGAGAAAGGATTCATGGGTGTTACCTTCCCTGTGTATGGCAGTCCACTTTTGTAAAATGAATGGAGGTTGATAAACTCTATAGACTTCATTCTCGTTGAAACAGGGATTAAACCCACTTCCTTAGTCTTTGCTCCTGGGTAGAGAGATGAGAAATGTGTTAAACACTAGCAGTGCTCTTAGGGAATTAGAAGGCAAGAAGATGCATCAGCATTACCTAAAGCATGTACAAAGCCTAAATGTAGGAGAGAAAACGCATTTTTCTAGCATATGATTCCCTCAACCATTCTGGACTCTCTGCTTCATGACATAACCTGCAAGTATGTATTTCTCTTTATCTGTAATAAAGCAATAAACTAGATGACTGTTTAATTACAGACAGCTGTACTGTTAGACACCTAAAAAGAGCCTCAAGGGCCCAACCCACAGTGTAACAGTTCAAACAAGGGACGACTCCAGTTGCACAGTAACACTGATGCTAAAAAAGCAGTCATTGATGTGTCAAACTAAAACCAAGTAGAATGTCATTTCTTACAGCAGGACTGTGCATAAGCAGCCTTGCCTCAGCCTTAGGAAAATAGAGGAAAGAGACTGTGGGTAGGGACTGTCAGGATCATAGGATGATATAAACATAGGACGATGTGAGTTTAAAAAGACCTTAAAGATCATCTAGTTCCAACTCCCATGCGTAAGCAAGGACACCTCCCACTAGACCAGGATGCTCAAAGCCCTATCCAACCTGGCCTTTAATACTCCCAGGGATGAGGCAACCTCCCTGAGCCACCTGTGACAGTGTCTCACCACACTCACACTAATGAATTTCTTCCTAATGTCTAACCTAAATCTCCCCTTTTCTAGCTTAAAACCCTTTGTCCTATTACTACATGTCCTTGTAAAAAGTTGCTCTCCTGCTTATCTGTAGGTCCATTCAGGTGAAGATGGAGGGTGGAGAGGATTATGAAACCTGGTAATAGTAAACTGAAGAGGTACTAGAATAAAGACCACCATGCCAGAAGATTTAGGAAGCCTCAAGTTATTTTTTCAAAGAGAATTCAAGTACTGCAGAAAGTCCAAAACCAAAGAAGTTGCTTAAAAAGAAGAAAAAGCTTCACAAATTCTCTAGTACCTGTTCCCTCTTCCACCATTTCCGCTACTGCAGTTATGTAGCTGTCATCTTCATTGAATTGCAAAGTCTGTGTCTTCACTGTAAAAGTGGCACAGCCATTCTTGTTTGTCTGCTGAAAGAGAGATATGAACAGAAAGAACATGATATGGAGGAAGGTGAACTGTTCCATAGAATCTGGTAAATCCTAAAGAAGTATTTCTGAATCCTTGGGGAACAAATGGAAGCTCAGTAACTTCAGAAACCCATGATGGATACTTTAGCCAAAGTAGAAAATCAACAAGCTTGGATTCAACAGCCACCAAAAAAGTGACAGGAAAAAAGTGCTTAGAACAAAACATGTGAGGGTTAATTGTATCACAGACAAACTCAGAAGACTGGATCAGGCCCAGATCCTGAAGCTGAAAGAACATGGGAGCTAAATGTAACCTCGTTCCTGAAGCTATACAGGCCTGATGGATAAACCCTGACAGTGTGGCTTTACAATCATGACCATGTCTGTGGCAAGACCATGTTAAACAAGGGCATCCAGCCCATTACACTTCGCAAGAGCTTTGCCAAACGTGAAGGCAGAAACTGGGTACAGTCAGTCTGCCAGAGAGGGCAGGTGGCCAAACTGCTTCTAGACATTATTGCTAAGTTCTCTAGAGAACCTTGAAGGGCTTCTTTCTTGCCATGTGAGAATGCACTAGCATTCACTTGGTGTTTCACACAGCTAAGACAGGGCACTAGCAAGTTTAGAATGATTCATTTACTGCATGGATAGAACAAGAAACAGGGCATTAAGCCACAGACCACCTGATGCTTCGATAGTCTGTTTGTTGGTAGAAGAAATCACAGGACCAAACAGAACAGTGATCTGATTGCATACAATATGATACAGACTCTTGGAAAGACCCCAGGCATCATTACTTACACAAAGCTTACACCTTCTCCTGAAACACTGACTCAGATATGAGCAGCTAGAGCAGTAATTCAAGCAACAGTCACAGGACGAGGAATCATTGGTCTGATCAAGGCTAGTGAGTGGGAAGACAGCAGATTAAGCAGGCTGGTGTCCAAGAGTTGTGTCAAGGCAAATTAAGGGGATAGATACACATTTGAAGCAGGGTATACATTCCCATTTCCTATTTGTCCACCTACCTGGCTGTCTTGCTCCCTCATCTTAGAAGAAGCAGTTAAAATGCTTTCCAAGTCCGGGGATAATGCAGCCAAAGAAATAGATATTTTCCCTTGAGCGGGCTTCCCATATGTATACCTGTGTCAAAGAAGAGAAACTTTCACATCAAGACTGCCTGCTTCAGCAGAAATATTGATCCAGGCCACCCACCACCATCATCAGCCTGAGACAGCATTGTACCTTGTTTAATCAGGAACTTCAGCTCATCCCTTAAAATCAGTTTGCAACCCCCTCCATCCACTATATTCAGCATCTTTAGCATTCTTCAGCCTCACAGTAAATAACCAGGTGTGAGAAGGAGACCATTGCAAGAGCGTGATCTGCCTCCTCCAACCACATGGTAATGCAAGAACATCATACTGGAAGCTCACTTCTCAACTATGGGGTCCCTGGAGGTGATTGTGGAGTCAGAGGCCAGAGATCACAATGGTATCAGGTACTCACTTGCCACAGACATTCATCTGAAATTCCTCATCTGCTACAGTGATAAATGGAGGGTGCTCAATCTCTATTTCAAAATTTTTCAGCACTGCATAGAAGAGAGGAAGATAAGGATGGAGGAGTAAAGCAAGACTGAGCATGGACACTAACTATAAGCAGTTCTGTTATAGCTACAGTCCAGATGGGGAAAAAGACAGTAATGTCCCTAGGTATTCACCAACATGCTGCATAAGGTGATGCAGCCCTCCCTTCAACTACACTGCTCTTTATGTGCTGCTACAATTATGGGACTGCTTTCTAATCCAGCTCAGCACAAACATTTTAAATGGCACAAAGCTTTTTCCTTACCTACATCACTGTAACTGAATGGGACTAAGAAATGATGCCACTTCCCATTATAGCAGCTGATTGGAGTGGACAGCAGACCTAGCTTAGAAGGAGGTTACAGGGAGCAGCAGAAAGTGTTCATCACGTTGCTTAGCTGCAGCTAGAATGAGATGTCAGACCACAGCCTCTCCTTTCTACCCTGTGCAACTGCAGAGCTACCAGGCCAGCATAAGAAGTGCACCCAGACCCATCTGTCCCTGTCCCCAGTCTGCTGTTCTCCCAAGGCAAAGGCAACATGGCCACATCACTGTGCTCTCTTCTCCAGCTGCCCACACTGTTTTTCCCTCACCTCTGCTGTCTTAAATCTCACCATATTCATCAACTCGGAAGGTTTTCTCAGCCACGTTTTGTTCCACTGAGATGGTATACTCCCCAAGCAATGCTTCAGAGGCCAGAGGGAAGGACAGATCCACAATGCCATGTCTTGACTCTACATTCAGCCACTCAGCAATGCGGTTATATTCAGGATCCTATTTGGGAAGAGCCACAAAGTCACAATAGAAGCACGGGTCCCTAGCAGGTCCAGCCATACTCAGGCACAAGAAGGCACCATACTGGCTTACCCTTGCCCCATTAGAGAGGATACCAGGTCACCAGGCAAGATTCCTTCTCCTCCCTCCAGTATCCTCTCACTGAAGACTGAATTGCAAAAGCTGCCAAGAATAGTAAAGCTACTAGGAAGGGGCAGCACCATAACAGTGTGGGAAAGAGAAGCAGTTATGCTACATCAAGTGGTCACTTAGCCTTCTGTTCTGTGCTCTGTGCAAGCACGGTGTCAGGCACAGATTCATTACTGCTCTGGTTCAGCTGTGTGCATCACAGAGTGTTGGTCTGAATGAAGAACCCAGGCTGAGAAGGTAAAATGTCCAAAAAAAATTCTGAAAAAAGACTTCAACTGAACCTGAACAATAACCACAAAATGATGACATTGCATTTCTGGCACAAGTCTGTCCAGAAGTTAAATCGTAGAGCTAGTGGCATGGTTTGAGTGGACCAGCATAATTTTTGGTACTAGTATGAGGACCAAAAAAAGAGGGTCTTTAGGACCCTGTGGCATCCAAGAGGGGCGGCACACAGAGGGGTCAATATTCCCTCCCATTCCCTACCCATCCTCTCTCAAGCTCAGGCAGACCATCAGCCCCTCCTCTCTTTCATCCGCTCTTTGCTTCCCTGCTGTTCCCCTGCGCTCCTTTACCCCCAGCTCGGCACTGTTCTTTAGAATCCACATCCATCGGGTCGGGGGAAGACCCATGAAGCCCCCTTCTGAGTCGGCCCTGCTGCAGGGAGCCCTCGGGCACCTATCCCTCCAGCATCGAGATCGGGTTATATATATATTTGTATATATTCGTACATTTGTTCCTTATCCCACGTGTTACTGCCTTCCCCCTGTTCTAGTAAACCTGTTTCAGTTTTAATTTCCAGCTTCTAATGTCTGTTGTTCTTATTCCCCTTTTACCTTCCCTCGGGAGGGTGGAGGGAGGGGTAACAACAATTCTGTCCTCTGGTTTTTGGTCTGCCCAGACTGCTAAACCAGGACAGAGAGACCCCTCCCTTAGGTCAGTTCTTGTCACTTACCTGCAGCCGTATCTGGGAATACTGTAAAAACAAGAAAAACACAAGCTGAGTTTTGTACAAAGCAAAGCAGCGGATGCCTGATTAATCATACTGCCTGATGTGAGCCCCTGACCAAAAAGTTCTGGCCCATCCAAACCCCACAGAAAGCCTCCTCCCACTAGCTTACACTGCAGTCTTTCTCTAAGGGACCAGTGGCTTCCCCTCAAAGACTATATTTTTCCTCGTGGTTTAAAAGGCATGAATGGAGGTGTCTCTTTTTCATAAGCTTCTCAACGTGTCTCTTGCTGGCTCCTAATTTTATAGAAGTACAAGGTGGTACTCACCTCATTTTTGATGACTTTAAGGTCCTCATCGAGGTTTACAATTCGAAATTTCACTGGGGATAAAAATAAAATGATAGTAAAGCATTTTGTCTGCAACATGTCCTTGAACAAATCTGCTTCTCCTTATCTGTTGTATTCATCACCTCAGCAATATTGAGGTCTTTCATCAAACAGCCCTCCTGAGCATCTTCCACCCCAGAAGACTACGCATCTGTAGGCATAATTTACTTGGAAAATGATGTGTTAAACAAGGGGGCTGGTCTGTCTGTAGCCTGTTCATATTGTGTAGCCTGAAGTAACTCTCTTATTTCTACAGCTTGGAACTGTTACTCTAGGCTTTACTCAAATATTAATAAGAGTTTTCAGAAAAGAGTAAAGAGTTCGTCCAGTGGCATGGAGAAGTCTGGCTTGCCTTTCAGGTCTCACTGGAGATACTTCACAAAAACCACCCAGGAGCAGGAGCCTGGGCATTTGGTGCAGCATAGCTCAGAGGGGAACAGCCTGACTTTCACTGTGCCAAATCCCAGAGATCTGCTCTCTTCCATCTCCAATAAGGTTAGTTTGTTAAACTTGGTGAAGTCTCCCCAGATGTGGCTGATACCTTGACCTTTCCCTCTCCATTTCCATATACCACCTCTTGCCTTACCTGTTTCACCAGGTTTGTATAAGCCCTTGTCTGTCTCTACCAGAATTACATTCTTCTGGGGCTTGACCAGAACTTTCTTGCGACCCTCAAACAGCACATTGTCCCCACTGTGGATCAGGACATGCAGAAAAGCTACCTCCTCTGGCTGTCAGGTTAAAAAAAAAACACCAAACATCCTTACCATTAGCTGGAAGGAGAAACAGAGGAATCTACCCTACCAAAATCTCCAAATCCCTCTCCTCCCTTCCCCTCCTGTGATTTAGCTGTCTCCCTTTGTCTCCTATGTGCTCCCCATCTTCCTCATTCTCTTTTCTCTGCCTTTTTCCTTGTCATGTTTGCATTTTACTGATTTTTTCCTCCCCTTTACTATCTTTTCCACCCTGCATCTCCACCATTAACATGGCTTAAACCCTCTAGTTTGTAAGAGGCGAGGCAGCCAAGAGAGAGGTATCTTACATGTGAAGTGGAGTCATCTCTTTTCTCGGGAAGGAACTCTGGCACCTAGGTTGATTGATACAAGGAAATGGAAAACAAAATTGTCAGAGGCTTTGCATCTTATCCCAGACATGAGAGATCATCTCACAGTTAAAAAATCCCCAAAGTTGTGGGTTCAATATCATCACCACATGTCACAGCTAAAATGAAGCAAGCTCGATGTCTATGCGGGCTGCAACTGACTCTTGCACCTGCAATTAGAGCAGAATGGTCCTCTTGAAGCTGGAGGAATAGGTGTCTGAGAAAGCAAGGATGAAAAGAATGTATTCCCAATACATTGACTTGCACTGTGATGTACAAGTATTTTTAGGGACTAAACATCAACTAAACTGAAAGTATTTTCCAACAGGCTTTAAAAAGGATGAAATGCTCTGGTAGGTATCAAAAGAGCAGGGGTTTTTTATCTATACAGGAAAGACGCCCTACTTTGCTAGGCTCCAGGACACTGCTGTATGTTGCCTGGCACTGGTAGGGAAATACAATTAACCTGCTTGCAGCCCATTGCAAGGCAAAGGACAGTGTATGCAGAGAAGTGCTGGGCTCCTGTCTGAGGTGAAGGTCAGAGCATCCACTGCCAGATCAGCAGCCACACCTACACTTACCTGGAAGGTGATGCACTGAAAAGTGCCTGGCTTCTCCACATCCTGTTCCACCACTGTGTGATTCTGAGTTGTCACCTGCAAGGTGACAGCCAGGTGGACAGCCTCAGTCAGAGAGATGAGGTGAATGCAGAGCTTGTCCTCTTGGGAATGGTGAACGACAGCAGGGAACACCACCATATACTGACTAGAAGAGAGCAGGAAATGTTAAAAAACTCTTCAGAGACTGAAATGGGCAGGCCAGAATCCATTTCTGCTGCTTTCTTGAAGAGGTAGACCAGGGGTCAGAAATGCCTGGAGCCCTGCAGTGAGGAACTATCATGTGGTTCCATTTGAACTATCATACGGTTCCAGAAAGAAGCAACATGTCCAGTGTGGAAACAGAGTGCTTCTGATATCTTGTCTGTCACCACTTTGACACCAGCCCAGTTTAGGATTTACTCCAATTGAAAGTACACAAAGCAAGACTTTGTGAGGAAGCCGAAGACTCAGTGTCTGAGGCATAAGGCTTCAGTCCTCACACTAACTTTCACCCCCATCAGCACAGGATGAATAGAGGCAAAACCTGTGGCTTCTGCAGCTTTGTGGTGTGTGCAGTGCAGTGCCCCCATCAGCAAACCCCAGGTGCTTCACCTGAGATGCTGCTCGACACCCAGCACTCCAGTGGGACTCAGCAGGAGCTTCTGCTCAGCCTCCGTGAGAACGAGACCCCCATTGCTCAGCTCTGTGATGCTGAACAGTGCAGAACCTCAGCACCACCCTTCAATGACAGTCCCTTCCACCAAGCCCCCCAAAATCAAAAGGAGATAATCTCACGGTTCCAGGCTTGCTGCAGCTGCCACTGGGAATAGGGTCAGGGCTAAGAGGAGCACTGGTGCTCCCATTGCTTGGGCTGGGGCAGACAGCTAACAAGATCCACACAGGAGGAGAGAGCTGCCTGTACTGATGGTCTGGAGCAATCCTAAATACCGCCCTCAGCTGCTCCTGAGTCCAAAGATTGGAGGATTTGATGTATGGAGGGACTATCTCATCCAGGCTAATGACGTTAGCTAATATTTACTTGCTTCCACCAGCAGCAGAGTGAAGGCCACACCACACAATTCTCTACCAATATCTGCCTTCAGATGGTATTCCAGGCCATGGGGTGCCAGAACACTGCGGGGAGGTGGGGTGGGGGAGATGTGGGCTGGGTGACCTCTAATCCAGGCTGAAAGGGCACTTCATCTCAGCTATGGCTGGTCTGGATCTGATGAGAGCCAAAGCTGCTCACAAGCTACTGTCCTTAGCCTGTGAAAAGAATCCTCAGTACTCTGTGCATCCTAAACGATATACCCCTCATCCAATATTTAATCAAAGCTTGGAGTAAAAACCCCTCAATTCACCTCCATTCCCTTCATCACTACCTTCATCCCAACCCTGTCTGATCCCCCTTTCTTGTGTCCTCCAGAGATGTTTCTGACAGCCAATGCCAACTCCCCTTGTAGCTCCACTGTAAGACCTTTCCAAATGAAACAAGCCATTTTAAGTAAGCACATATTTTAGCATATTTCTGCATCCTCCAAGCCAGATGTCTGGTCTTCTGCCAGCTTTTTCCAGACATAAGGTAGTCATGCACTGACACCACCACCCATCTCCTCTAAACTCCTCTCAGGCACTGCAGCCTCGTGTTACCATTTCCTGGGTGGCAGCAGCGAAGCGAGCAGAGATTGCACTTAGCTGCTGCCACCCAGGAAATTGGTGTTGAAGGTGAATCCTGCCCTGGCTCCATCTGTGTTTTTGCAGAGCATAACCAAAGGTACACAACATAGAGTGAATTTGCCATTTGCCACTCTTTCCTCCTCGCTGAAGCAATCTCCTGGATTTACTTTGGCACAGTCCCCGTCTGTGTGCTTAGTACCCACTCTCTTTAGTGCTCTGTCTGATGTAACAGCAACACACCAGCCGTTAACCTAGCACTGACATTCAAATAATCTGCAGGTTTAAAGCACTGCATGTCACTGATCTGGGAGCATATTTGATTCTCTGAAATCAACAGGGATTTGAGTTCAGGCCTGAAATAGCAGGACAAAATCCAATCAGAGTGCTGTCTGATTTCAGAAACACTTCTCGTGACTCTGCATCTCTGAATGGTCATCAAGCTGGCTGTAAAGTTAAATGGGAAAAGATACCTAAAATAACATGGAAAAATGTAATAACATGCTAAACCTCTTCCCTTCCTCCAGGGAGGAGTGGTGGCACTGGCAGAGCTGTGTGTGCAGCCCTGGCCCGGGCTGGCCAGAGGCTGCAGGGCAGCAGTGAAAGTTTGTTATGAATAATACATACCATAGAAGTTCTAGTGAAGAAGAACCCTGAAATAAAAGCCACTGACATCGCAAAGAATGCATTTGCCCCAGGATGGTTCCAATGAAATCCTAGTAAGACACCTTTATGGAAATTGGGCTCTTGTAACTAATATAGTAAATGAGCACTCCTGCCATCAGCTGTGATGCATGTGAAGACATGGCAAGACATATTCCAGAGAAATACCAACGTGCCTTGCAAAGCCTCCAAGCAAGTGCCTTTGTTGTGTAGACAACAAACACTGTCTCCACCCCTTCCACCCGCCCACATCCCAGCCCCAGCCATGCGCAGCATGATTTCCACCTTGACCTTGGTTTCAAAGCCAAGAGAGAGACAGGCGCCCTGTTAGGACAGGTGCTTCATAGTCCTTCAGCTCTGGATGAGGGATAGAGGAAGGAAGGAAAGCAGCAGAAGCAGGGGTGAAGTGGGGACAAAGGAGAGGCTTACCTTCCCGTGGAGGCGTTCGACCTGCAATAAGCTATGTGGAGCATCACTCTCCTGTGGGGCAGCATCCTTCTCCTGCCTAGCATGGCTGAAAGACCTGCAATGCTGTAAGAACTTCAGCTGCTTCACTTACCTGCTCTGGTCTGTGGGGAATCTTGGGGGGTGGCAGTGTGAAAGAAAGGGCAGAAGTCCTAAGACCAGGACTGTACGTCCAGGGAGACATAGGTCGTCATATTCCTAAGGTTTCACTTGGTTCTAATGCACCTTGCCCCCTACACTCTCTCTGCTACCTGGCTTTTCTGTTAGTGCCTTTGATACAGTCCACGTATTTCTGCAAGGTCTCATTCAGAGCAACTCTACCAGCTTTCTGCATGTGTTTAATTATGACCTGCCAACATCTCACATCTGCTGCTGTGCTCTAGAATATATTTCCTTTTGGGGCATGCTTTTCTCCCTGGAGTCATAGGTCACCATCTAAAACATTTAAGGGGGCAAAGCCTTTACAAACCAGGCAAGTTATCTAATAAGGATGCTCTTTGTAAAGCATTGTGTTCATTTTGGTTTGGATGGCCATCTATTCCCTCCATGCCTTTTCTCAGACCTCCATCCAGGACAATCCCCAGAAGTGCTTCACTTCCTATACTTTATTGAGAATGCAACTCATGTTACAGCAGGCGCTGCTGTGAAATGCTGGCTTGTGAACTTGCTCTTGCTTTTTGGAGGCCTTTGCTTTTGCAGCCATCACGTAAATGCAAACAGAAATATGGCTGTGTTCAAACATTAGATGGTACAGTGGGCAGTGTGTCAGTTGGTTGTAGCTGGGTTCCCTTCTGCCATGTGTAGTGTGGCATGCACAAGTCTAATTTTAAAAGTTGTTTCCAATGGAAGTGTAGCCTCTACATCTAGGGCATATTTCATAGGATGACATAGTTCTGGCTCAAATGATATTTTACTCCTACTTTTTTCCCACTGTTAGCTCCAGCATTAGGCTTTGCTTTATGAAAACAGTGCTTGTTTCAATAGACTGCCTGCTGTCTTTTCTGTAGACCATTTTTTTTTTATATTAATGAGAAAGTAATTCAGCTGGACTCTTGGGATCCTTGAATGACAGCCTCAGGGATGCTCTCTCATACTTTTATAGCTTAGAAGGCAAGGGCAAAGAGGTGTAAGAAAATGTTCCGGAGTAAAGGGTCATAAGAAGCAAGAGGTACAGGAGGGTCAAGTTCTGAGTCTTTAGTTCTCATCCCATCCTCTAGCATAGTGGTAGGGGGTGAGCTTTCTGGGTCAAATTAAGTAGGAAAATAAGAATGCTGCTTTCATCTGTTATCAGATCCCTTATTATCAGCAGCAGACAAGCAGCTCAAGGCAGCTTTACAATACTCAAGTGTGAAAGCACTCAAGGCTTTTGGCAAGCTGGACTTTGACTTCCTCTAGCCAGGGTGCTGAGATCCAGCTAAGAAGTGCCAGTAGACCATGTCTCTGCCTATTGCTGTTCTGGTTTTCCCAGGCTCTGCTCTCCTGCAACTCAAAACATGCTGCTGGTTGATACCAGTCCAGAGGAAGAAAGCAGGAGAAGTCAGTGAGAAGAGTTTCTCTGGCTTCTTTTTGCTCTTAGTTGCCACAGTGCAGTATAAGATGAAAAAAACAACAACCAAACAGTATGAATAGCTTCTTGGTGCTATCGATGAGCACAGATACGAGAGTAGCCACAGAGGCATGCGATCTGGAACAGGAAAGCAAAGAGGACAGGAGTGTCAGGAGCTGAAAAGGTACTCAAAAGGTTCTGTGTCTGGGACAGAATGTCAGGACACTAGGTTCCTCATGCATAGCATTAGATCTGAGCTCCAGTGTAGCTGATAGTCTGAAAGCAGATAACCAACCAACCAAACTGATAGTGATCTGTAGTGTGGTTCAGTGAAAAGGCTGAAGTTTCAGGATCACTTAAGTGGCATGGGGAGGTCTCTTTGCCTCATTTTGACTTTCATTTTTGGTAGGAGTGACTTGGATCTTTTTATGTGTGCATACAGCATGTAGCACAGACTCAGTGTTAATGGCTGCAGAACCAAGAGATGAGTAGTGGTGTGGTCTTGTCCCAGTGGCATATTGATGGTGGAATGAAGAGACTAGAAGTCCTACTAGGAAGTACCCAAACCCTAAGACAAGACCCATCCTCCTAGAATATCAGTTTCATCTAACTTTTTTTTCTTTTTCTTTTTTAATAGAAATTATGCTGTGGCAATACCATCTCAGCTCTACTACCCCTTCTCAGAGACAGTGTGCCTCCAGCTCAGCAGAAAGCAAGCAGTCCCAATCCATGTGACAGTAACCTTACAAAGCAGAGCTGGGAATGAGACTTTGATCACTCAGTCCATCTCTCAGCTCACCTTCTTTCATTGCACAAGTTTCCAGGTGAGGAACATATTTTCAGAGGTTGTCAATAGATTGGATAGTGCATGAATTCTGCTCTTGCTGGGCAGGAAGCCAAAGAATCATGTCTTGCCAGGGCAGCATCTCAATTGGGCACTGAATCTTCTGCTTCAGCCTCTATAGGTATGCCAGTGTCCTTTCTGCTGTGTAGCCCCGATGATATTTTACTCTTCTAGAAAACATTCTGAAAAGTACTTTGAGGTCTTTCAAAGCAAGAAAAACTGGAGCTATATGAAAGCAGCATCATAATTGTTATTCCAGGTACCTGGGGATCCAACCTTAATGATGGTTACAAATATGCCTGTAGGTCCCTCCTCCTCTTGGAAACCCCGATGAAGTGGCTTTTGTTGGGATCACAGTCCTGGGAGACAACTCAGAGTATCAGAAAACACAGAAAGTCCTAATCAAGCATACAGACAAGAAGACTTTTATCCAGACAGACAGACCAGTGTACAAACCTGGACAGACTGGTATGGACAGAATGCCATGTCTTCTGAGAGAAAAAGAGGTCCTCAGGCCACAGAATCTGGGGTAGCTTGTAGCACTGGGAGTGGGGCCTGCTTTGCAAGGGAGTCATAGGCTTCATCTCTCTTCTCTACTTTGAGTTCCTGTTTTTCTTTTGTCTCTTAGTCAAGTTGAGAATTGTAACCTTGGACCAGAACTTTATTGCCAGCACTGAAGCGGTGAGTAAAGAAGGGATAAACCATTATAAGTCTGAAAATGCCATGGTCTACTTCCATGACTTTTGTATTAGTGCTTGACTCAGCCAGGTGATCTGTCTGTGGAGGTCTATTCTTAGTGATGCTTTTGGTGCTTACATACAGTTTTGGGAACTACCTGCAGTTCAAGAGCTTATCATGATATTGGGTCATGGGCAATCTCTGTGAATTGCTTGGGGAAGACTCATGGATGGTTGGAGGAAAAAAAATGCCAAGGAGGTGCATGGTTAACTGTCCTGAAATCTTCCCACCTGTAATTGTTATTTCCTTCCCACAGCACCGCCTTGTGGAACTGAAGGTAAAGCACCTGCTTTATTGAAAGTGGTGACCTCTTCTCATCTCAGGGAAGACACAGGTTTGGAGATGATAGGGGGGAGATGTGAATGCGGAAAGCCAGCTACCTCAGAATGAATGGGGACAATGCTTGAATTCTTGTTGTTCTTTTCTTAAGTATCAAAGTAAGCTTGGCATTGCAGTATCATGATTCTGATCACACACAGATCCCTGCAGTACATGACGAGTGCCACTGGACAGCAATGCTGGACAGCAGTGTAACGACCTTTTCAAAAGTGTTAGGGGATTTCTAGTCCCTCTAGCCCGTGTATTGAAGATTTGTGAAAATCCTGAAGTTTCTTCAAGGACACTTTTACATTTAACATACATAAAATGAAAGTTTTGCCAGTTAGTGGTGTGGCTACGCATCTAGAGAAAATTTCTGAAGCAGCTTTCAAGGTATTGCCCTTAAAATCAATTACTTTAGTTCCAGTATTACAGGTAAAATACCGACTGCAACCACCTGAGCTGAAGAAAGATAGCTGAAAGTGGTGGGGAGCTTGAAATAACCCATGCAGAGACCAACTAGCAATTTGCAGTAGCTAATACACATTTTCATGCCATACCCACCAAGCAATGAATACATAAACACATATTTTTTGAGGTACCTATGCAATGCTTTATGCCAGTTTATACAAATGTAGTATTTCAGTCAAGCTGAACCCTTTCAAACAGTTCCTGCTTGCTCCGTTGGTTTGTCAACTCATAACTAAGGTCTTTTCTGTCTGGGAATCATGACTACATCCAGAGTTCTGCATCTTGCACTCCCAGTAACCAGCAGCAGGAGTATCCTGTTTGTCATCCTCTGACTGTGACAGGCAGCAAAGCCTCCAAGTGCCCTTTCATCTCATGTCACTGCATCTTCGTTTCTATACTGGGAATCCCGTGCTGTCGGGATTGACCTGGGGGCTGTGCCAGCTCAGATCATAAAAGGGGTCTCTAAGAGGGGCCAGTTCTACCTTTTAGTGTGATACACATGCAGTAAGCTGTAGTTTACCAGCAGTCAGTGAGATGGAGGTGCCACAATAACATAGATTGTGTTGGTGTTCTCCTTGAGCTCAGATTCACCTGAGCATTGTGGCTGCATCAGAGACCTGGGCTTTCAGGAAAAGAAATAATGTGCTCAGACCATGCTGCCACAGCTTGGATATCCTGCAAAAGGGTTTCTTCTGACTCTGGGAAATAACTGTCTACTCCTGCCCACGCAGGACCCCAAAGGGAACCAGATTGCACAGTGGCTGAATGTTGCACCTGTGGGAGGCATTGTGGATCTGTCCTTCTCTCTGGCTGCAGAAGCTCTGCTTGGAGAGTACACCATCAAAATGCCTGACTACATGCATACCTTCAGGGTAGAGGAGTATGGTAAGAATCTCTGGGAGCTGACAGAAGAAGGGAAAGGTATCATCTTCCCTTCGCCTCCCCCCCTCACAAAAAAACTGAATGGATCATGCAGCTGTGAACATCTGGGCTAGTTGTGCTATCATCCTGAGTTGTCCAACTGCCTGACAGTGGGAGAAATCCCTGGCTTTCATTCAGGCCCACTGGCTTTCTCCTTCTTCATGTCCTGTGGCTGGACTGAGGCCCTGTCTCACAGCTGTGCTCTGTGGAGGAGAAAAAGGCTGTCTACCCTTTCCATGCTTTCCTGGCTGGGCTGCTGGTGAATTGCTGTCAGGGAATGAAAGGAGAGATTTCTTTTCTGTGAAGAACAATTTGGGGAAGATTGGAACAAATTACCTCCCTCTCTTCTCGCTGAATGACATTCCTTTTGCTTTCACACAGTGCTGCCCAAATTCAGTGTCTCCATCCAGATGCCTCAGGTTGTGACCATCTTGGAGGAAAGCTTCCATCTCCACGTCTGTGGCATGTGAGCTGACTAACATGACAGAAGGTGCATTCTTACTGATTTGGAAACTGCACAGTAATCAGTAGTAACTGAGCTCAAATGGTCTCTGCCAACCCTCTTCAAATCCAAAAATCTGGTTCCTTTGCTAAGGAACTCTCCTGAATTCTCACCTTTCTCCATACTTTCTCTACCTACTTTTTTGTCTGTGAGTTTGAATGTGTTGCAGTGTATCCCCTGAGTGGGGCATGTGCCCTACAGTACCTCTGGTGCATTGATTCATTGATTAGTGCCAGTGGGGAAGGAAAATGACTCAACTTGTTGCCAGCACAATATCCTCTAGCACTACCTGGTGTGACTGGTGGTGACTGGGAGAGAATTCACCCACCACTACCTTTGGTCTCAATCTGATGAAGTCATTGTAACTTCATAACTGAGCGCATGAACCATTGAAGATGCCACAGGCTGATGAGTTGTAGAGCTGCAAACCACAGGCAAAAGGTGATTTTATTCACCTTTGAGCCAGCGTTTCACTCTGTGAGCATAAGTCCTCTCTGCTCTGTTTGCCAGGTACACGTATGGGAAACCAGTCCGGGGCAGTGTGAAGGCTGCAGTGTGCCGTAAGCATATCCGCTATAATCGGAAATCTTCCAAAGCCAAGCGCAGCATTTGTAAGGAATACACTGGTGAGGTGAGCACATGGGACATCCACTGCAGAACAGAGGAACAGTGGCAAACAGGGGGAAGAATACTAAAGGAAAGAGTGGGACAGACATCAGCTGTTGAAACAGCACACTCTTTGCATGGGGAGGACTGACTGATATGTCCTTAACTTCCCAGTACTGCCCCTCGAATGATTTATTTAACAGCACTTAGGTGCATTCAAAAGAAGCAGCATCTGTAGGCAAGCTAATTATTGCAGATTTGCCTACAAAACAATACCAGTGGCAGGGCAAAAGTACAAACGCTGTCCACATCGATTGATTTCCACTGGATTTAACACCTTTTAACCTGGTGTTTTATTTCCCAGAAATGGCCATTTTGTAGAAATTAAAATTAAGTAAGCAATTGCAGTTCACCACAGACTTCACTTATTCATCTTTAGAGTTGAGTGAATGTATCTATATTTGTTTATGTATCTGAAGTAACCCAGCACATATCTTAGACATAAATCCTACCCTTGCAGAAGAAATCATGTTGTCAAGGAGAAGTGACTACTCATGTTTGCCACTGGCACATAAGTGAATGTGTAAAGATGATACATGTGTGAAACAGCATCTCCTATTTGTTACTGCACCACAGAAAAGAAGTAACTTTCCTGCCAGTACCTCTAACTCAAGTCACGTACTTTTAGACTTCTGGGTCTTGGGTTTGAGCTGCACTGCAGAAAGGATTTGTGCGTTCGTGATTGGTTAACAGATACAATTTAATATTCCCAGACAAATGAGGATGGCTGCTTTGCTACTGAGGTGAATATTAAGTTCTACCAGCAGAAGCGTGACAGTTATGATTTCAACTTGGAAGCTGTGGCTTTTCTGAAAGAAAGTGGAACAGGTAGCAAAAACTGATCCTACTCTTCCTGAAAATATTTCACTTTACACTCCTGCAACATGCTTGATTTGTATTGTAATCTGTAACAATCCCTGTGACTTCCTGTTGAACCAATGGAACTTTCTGCACTGGACCCAGTGGTGTGAAGTGTTTTGTAGAGTGTTTTGTCTTCCTTGGCTGTGTGGATGTTCTCATGTACCATATCTCCCAGGTCTGGCTCACATAGGACATGTGAGTTCTCCATTGCAAGATGGGCTTTACTATTATGCTTTCTCCACCACAAACTGTTGTGTGCTGTCCCACTCTGACAGTCACCTTCATTTGGCAGAGATATACAAGAGCTTCTTTTTCTCATCTTCTGGTCACAGTAGAAATGTCCACAGAGGTGGACCAGGCAAGGTTCTTTTGTTCTTAAACCATATTTTAGGAAAGTCCATTGGAATGAGGAGAGACTTGGAGCAACTAGTGATAACCCGGGCCCTGACTGTACTATTAATAAACAGCTCCTCATCAGTTTTATGTCTGTCTCCCAGACAGGGAGATGAGTCTACTTGTCCAGAAGTCCTGTTAAATATCCTGTAAGATTTCCTCGCTTACAAAATTTTATGAACCCTTCCCTACAAGAAAATGTTTTGCAGCCCCATGCTGAAAGTAGTGGCACATATTTACTTAGCAAACAACTGCAGTGATTTCAGACAGACATCACATGACAAGACAGCAGACTCTAAACTAATGTGGTGAAGGCAAAGGAAAATGTTGTCTTCTTGTGACTCTGCTGTTAGAACAGGAGGAGAATGGAAGTGGATAGTTGTGCACAGGATCATCTTAAACATTTAGAAAGAGCATTTGTCAGGGACCTCCTGGTAGACTGCTGTCATTCTAGCAGGTCAGAATGTAGGAGGCACTGTTGCTGAGTGTGTGTGTTAAATGGCTCCTGAAGTTACACAGAGACACTACAATCCCCTGTGAGTGATGGTCCAGTCCATCAGACCATCCAATCTTGCTGCCTCTGCTGAGATACGTGATACTTACCTGCATGCACCTCCTGTCTTTCCTAGGGGTGGAGTTCAACACCACTGAAAACTGCAAGGTCACTTTTGATATCACAACTCTCCAGTTCTGGGGGACAAGCTACTACTACCAGCAAGGAGCTCCTTACTATGGAAATGTAAGTGAACAGGGCAGAAATGCAGAAAGCCCAACAGCTGGGCCAAATAGGTGGGCAGGCACAGAAGTAGTGAGGATTCCCTTTGCTCTAAGCTGCCCAAACCTGCTAGCTGCTATCGAGGTAATCCAGAAGTGTTATCACAAGATAAGCATATGACTTTGCCAGATGAGGCTGCTGCAAAAATGGGGAGGAGGAGAAAGCTGAAGGAATTAGGGGTCACACTGAGAGTCCCTTTGCATAGAGGGAAACTGGAACTTTTGCTGGGAGGCAGGTCCTGAGGCTTCCAGTTCTCTGACTGTTCTCTGTGTCATTACAGCTGGAACTCAAAAGTGCCAATGGGACACACCTGAAGAATGAGGAAGTGATTCTTACAGTGTCCTATGGCAGCCAGAAGCAGACCAAGACCTACCTCACAGATGACACTGGGATGGCCTCTTTCACCTTAGAGACATCAGCGTGGGGCAACAGTAGTAAAGTTTTGCTGCAGGTTAAGCCAAATAATTACGCTGGATTTGGCTAATGCTAAGTAATTTATCCCTCAGACCTTTAGTTTATGTAATTTTTTCTGTATAGCCAGGGAGATGGAGTCATGGAATAGTGAAATGATGCATCTAAGAAAGAGGAATAGCTCATATCAGAGCCAGAGTTCTGTGCCCTGGTGCTACACATAGTCCCTGAGTAGTCAAGAAACATGATGAGAGATGGGACAGTGGATGAAGGCCCCATGAAGTTGTGACTGAGGTCTACCTAGCACCTCTGTCTGAGATGTAAAGGACTTCAGGGGCCTGAGCAGGGACAGAGAGCACAGGAAGGGATCTGACATGGTAAAGAGCAGGAAGATATGAAAGGAGCTAGGGAAAAAGCACTTGAAAATCCATGTGGAGAAGAAAATGTCAGTGGCCAGTTTGCATTGTGTTTCCTCACAGCAAAAGATATAGGAGAAACCTGGGATATAAGAGACAGGAAACTTAGGAGGGAAAAAAGGAAGGCTAGAAAAGAACCAGTTGCTGCAAGCCAGTCTAAAGCAGAGCAGGTATCCAGGATGCCCCCTATGGGGAACTGACAAAGAAAAGTTCTGCATCTGCTTCCCCATGAATAAGGAAGGCTCTCTTTTCTGGTTGAAGGAGTAGGTTTCTAATACCTGTCCTGTCTAAATTTCAGGATCAAGGTATTTTGAGGCTATCCCTGTCTCTGTCAAAGTGCAGGCAGTATCTTAGATGATGGCTCTTGACCTTGCTGGAAGTCCACGAGGTATTACCAATGTCATAGTCTCAGTGCAGATAGGTCATTAGTCAAGATGAGTAATGCTGGTGATGGTCACTTGTCCTCTGCCACTCAACTTTATGGATCAGGGAAAGGTAACACTGAACATTGAAATATGTTATCAGAGCAGATCCATGCTGCTACTTTCCCCACATGTACCCGACAGAAGCAAAGGGTTCAGTGATTTGAGCCAGGAACTAATAAGCCACTGTACACAGTTTTAATGATCTGGCTTGCAGGAGCATGGCAGAAGTTCAGGCTCTAGCTTAAGCCCAAGCTCTAGGAGTATACAGCTCCCTGCCTCCTGTTTAGATGCAGTCAGTGTCAGGCTCCACAGAAAGGGGCTGACTGAGCCTGGCTTTGTTGGAAGTGGAGACTTCAGAGCCCACTGTCCAGTCAGTCTTGGTTTTGGTGTGGGGAGAGCTGCAAGAAGTCTTCAGACACCAATCCACCTTTTCTGTGCCACAGGCAAAGACCCAGCCGGAGGACTTAGGTGGTCGAAATGTGAGAGTGTCTTATGGCACTGCATCCCTCACACTGAGGGCCTTCTACTCTTCCAGCCACAGCTCTGTGAAGATCCAACCAGTGCAGGCAATGCTACCTTGCAGGGAAATGCAGCAGGTCACTGTGCATTATCGCATCCAAGCCACGGAGCTGGGGGATGGGGCTGCCAGTGCAGACTTCTACCACCTGGTGAGTGTAAGGCACAGACTGACTGCTTTGCCATGGGTCTGTGTCAGCACAGGGCACGTTACTGGCCAAGAGACATGGGACAGAGGCACTATCAACCCTTTGCTCTGTTCATTCCCCTTTAGGTTTTGGCCAGAGGATCCCTTGTGGATCATGGGCAAACAACAGTACTTCTTGATCCACCAGTAGGTAAGAGCATCTAAATACCAGGAACATATTAAGGGGCCAGCAGGAAAGCCCTTGCATCCTAAATGGTGAAGGAGAAAAAATATCTGAGATCAACAGGAAACAACAGAGATAGCATTAAAAGTCAAGAGAAAATGGCAAATGTGCCATGTCTCCTCTGTGTTTCATCTTCCCTCCAGTTTTTTTTTCTGAACGAATTATGAAATTGTTAGAATTTATCTGCCAAGCAGGAATTATCAGAAAACTCACATGATCTTTTTTGCTGGACTCAGATGAAAAGTCATTTCTTTTCCAAGTGCACACTTGCCAAGATCCCTCATGATGTAAGGCCACTGCTACAAAATGACACTGACCTACAACGTGGTCTAGCTGTGGTCTTCCCCAGAAGCAAGGTGGAAATTTTTATTCAAGTAGCTGTACAGAAGTATTGTAATTGATAAGGGTATTGCAAGCAGAACCTTTGGAGACAGACTTGCTTGCCCTCTTCCTATACTTTTCATATTTCTCCTGCTTTCTTCAGGTCAGTATAGTGGAGCTTTCAATGTCACTCTGCCTATTGACCACATTTCACCCATGGCTACCCTCTTTGTTTACACTGCCTTCCCTGAGGGGCAAGTGGCAGCTGACACCTTCAATCTGAAAGTCTCCAAGTGCTTCAGGAACCATGTAAGTTGTGCACAAAATGAAAGGGGGCAGGTAGGCTGAGGGGTAGGTAATTAACTCCAGATTTCCAACAGATGTCCAGCAGAATCGAGTAACCACAGCGTCCCCTTTCCTTAATTTGTCAATGTCTTCAGTCCTTCTTTCCTCTGCTGTTTCAGGTGAAGCTTGGCTTCTCAGACACAGTGGCTCTCCCAGGATCAGCTGTCCATCTCCATCTTCAGGCTGCACCAGGCTCCCTGTGTAGCATCCGGGCTGTAGACCAGAGCGTCCTGCTTCTGAGGCCAGAGGCTGAGCTGTCCAGGGATAGTGTGAGTCACTTTAGCACTGAGCCTTGCTAGTATTGAAGAGATGCCTTTTGAGCATCTGGTATGTCCACTGGTTAATAAGGCACAGTGGATGTACCAGCAGGTACTTGAATGGGGACAGCACATGTCTTAATGAGAAAAAAGGAAAGCAAACATCAAACACCAGTCAAAATATCCAGCCTTCACAAAAAGGATCTACTAGAATAACCCACTGTCATCCCCAACTACAGCCCCAACTACAGCACATCCTTGCTAAATTTACAGTCCATTTCTCTGCCACACTGGCAGCCAGTTGGCAAGAGACTTCCATCTCACTTCATGACAGTAGTCTAAAACCCCAGATGTTACATTAAAAAAAATGCTGGAAGGCCCCATGTCTGTGTTGTGGCTCACATGAACCAGACAGTTCTTCCATTCACAGACTGGCCTGTAAGTGATACCTTGGCAGGGGGAGGGTCCCATTTCTCCTCTAGACCTGGGATGAATTGGGTCTGAGAAGTCTTGAATTGCCTCTTGACACTGCTTTGGTGGATCCAGAATGTGCCTTCAGTCAGACAAGTTATCTATCTAAGGACTCTTACAGGGAAGGTCTCCTCACTGTTTGCATTGAGCTCTTGGGTACAATCTATGAGCTAGAAGTGGACACAGCTATGCAGCCATGCTCCAAAGGGGTTTATGCTCCTCTCTGGTGCTATGCATCTAAACCTTGTGAAAACTTGTAAAAGTCTAGCTTCATGAAGCTCAAAAACCCTTGGGGCTGGGCTTTTGCAGCAGACAGGCTCCAGCCATCACAGAAAATCTCTGAATAGATACTAAAAACTTTGCTAAAAAGTTAGTTAGAGTAAATACTAAAAACCTCTCACACTGACCTGTACTGTTCTGTTTTTTCTCTCCACAGGTGTACAATAAGTTCAGTTATTCTCAAGAACACCCAAGCACCCTTCTAGACTCTTACAGTGACTACTGTAGTATCCACAAGAGCCCAGGAACCACTGCTTCCTCTGAGACCACCCCTCCACCAGGAACCATGTCACCATTCATGTACAACAGATACTCTTATGCAGTGTCCCAACCAGATGTTTATGAACTTCTAAAGGTAAATCTAATTTCCAGAAAACCTGAAATATCAGAGCTGAGCCTTTTTGCATCCCAGGTCAGAGCTGGGTAGCTTCATAGATTGTCCTTCCTGTAAATGCTGGCAGCTCCAGATTCTGAATTTGCCAAGCTCCAGAACTAAGACACTCCATGTTCCCAGCCTGATAATTTCCCAGTGATTAAGCAGATCCCTAGAACCCAAGTCCCAATTTATTCCAAGCGTGAGGCCCTCAGACTTCCTAGGAAGGACAAAGGAGTGTCAGCCTGAGTCAGAGAAAATCTGAGGTTGGAAAAGTAAAGTACCTGTGAGTAAAGGGGAACTGGGGAAAGAAGGGGAAGACTAGTAGAAAGGAATAGCAGGTGAAAGACAAGAACAAGTCTGTGTGAGGATGAGCAGCAAAATGTGGTGCTCAAATAATGACTTAGCATGACTTAGCATGTGGGCATGCACAGGCAAGTAGTCACCCCCAGTGTCCTGACTGGAGAGAGTCTCCTCTGGGGTGAGGGGCTAGGACCATGCTTTAAGAGCACTGTGGTTTTGCATTCTCTCCCTGCTTAAATTTTCAGGTCAAACTGAGGTACAGCAACATGGGGTGGCTGATATGTTGGGAGGCTAGAGCAGAGACAGTTGCCCTTTCCACTGAAATCTGCCTTCTTTTCTTCCCCTTCTTTCCTCCAGAATTCAGGCCTAACATTTTTAACCAGCCTTAAAATCAAGTCTCCGATTGAGTGTCGCACCCAGACCACTTTCTACTATGACTACATGTGTACATCTCAATTTATCCTGTTTCTTTGGAAGTGATGGGTAACACACAGGCTGCACAAGGGCAGCTGAACATGCACTGTGCTGGGAATGGCTTACACGATGAGTGGGAAGTTGAACAGGAGACCTGTCCCACGGGAAGAGGGGAAGGGGCCTGACATCACTGTGTGTCCAGTGCACTGGAGGGGGTGAGGGTTGCCTGGATAGGAAGAACCTGCTTGGAAGCTTCTGCTGGCTGGCAGGGATATAATATGACCAAAGGGGGAAATGAGGCAGCTATCTCAGGAAGGAACATATGTCTATAAGACTAGGAAAGGTCTTGCTGGAAATCAGAGAATGAACAAAGATTTGCACTAGGCTTTGCTGCAGGGGCTGAGAGCAAAAGTGTAAGCTGGTAGAGTCCCTCACACACATGCCAGAATCCATATGGTCTCCTGGGTTGTCTTATGGAAGTCAATAGAGAAGCTGAGGGCATCTTGGAGAGTACAAGAGGGACTGGAGTGGGAGTGAGAAGGATGAAGAGATTAAGTTTTCCCAGCTGAACTCCATCCTGATCTCACAGATGCTCTGCCTTTGAATGAATGATTGTATTCCCAATAGCTTATGACGAGCTGGCAGAGTTGGACAACTTGGAGCCAGAAATGGATGTTGCTGTTGAACGTGCTGAGGCAGAGCACACTGAGCTGGGTATCGAGGCAGGGCCAGTACGTACCTGGTTTCCAGAAACATTCATCTGGACTCTGGTTCCCATCAAGTGAGTAATTATGGGCTGTGGCCCCACATATATTAAATCTCCTACCAGCCACAGTGGAGAGTGAATGAGCAGGAGCATAGCCAGGTCCCTATTGCCTTCTGTGCCCACAAAGAAATGGATAAGGACAACAGAGGTTTGGTTCTGCTCCTGGCTCAACTTGAGATTTTCCAAATGACCACAGGGAACTGAAAATCATAGACTTCCATACGATAGGAAGAGGCCTCCAGAGGTTCTGCACAAGGCAGGTTGGGTTGCTATAGTTACGTTCTGTGTATCCCCAGAGATTCCACAGACTAGCTGGACATTTGTTCCACTGTTTTACCATCCTCATGTTATTTTTTTTCCTTATCTCAAGTCATAATTTTCTGTGCTCCAGTTTGTATCTGTTACCTTTCATCCTAAAAATACGCACCTCAGAAGGGACTGGTTCCATCGTCTTTACACTGTACAATTAGGTAGCTGTAGAAAGCAGAAAGATCTCCTTCTAGCCTTCCTCTCCTAAGTTGGAAAACCCCAATTCTTTCAGCCTCTCCTTGTACACCAAGTGCCACAGCTCCCTGACCACCTTGGTAGTCTTCCACTGGACACATTCATGTTTGTCAGTATCTTTCTTGTACTCAGAGGCAGTAAATAGTATTCCACATGTGGGCTCGCAGGGGAGGAATAGAGGGAGAAATAACTTTCCTCAACCCAGTGGCTGCAGTCTTCCTAATACGAACTGAAAGTAGTTGGCCTTCAGTGCTGTGTGATGCTGAACTTGCTATCCACCAGGACTGCCACCTCTATTTCTGCAAAGTTGCTTACTAGGCAGTAACTGCCTAGCCTGTACTGTTGCATGGTGTTATTCCATTCCAGGTACAGAATTTTGTGTTTACTCATTTTCAAGCAGATTTTTCCAGCTTATCAACGTTTCTCTTAATAGCAAACTTTCACTACAGCATATCAGAACTCCTCCCCAACAAAGTATAAGGCTGATAATACATAGCACATTAGTCTGGTAGTCTTGCTGAGAATGTCCTCTGTTCTGTTGTGATGGCCATTAATAAAGCCACTGAGCAGTACTGGCCCAAGTATTAATCCCTGAGGGATGCCACAGGTTATCAGCCAACAGCTGGAATTTGTGAAGTTCCTGTTTGCCTTGTCTAGTCCACACTAATGTGGCTACAAAGATAATGTGAGAGACTGTGTTAAAGGCCTTGCTAAAATTAAGTTATGCTGCATCCACTGTTCTCTCATCCACACATCTCAGCTTTCTAAATTCTCCCATGTGCCAATGTTCTCCATCTGTAAAAAAGGATCTCTGCCTCTCCATTTCATTTGGTTGTATTATGCCCATTTTCCTCTATTCAATTCTGTGTATGCAGCTCTGTATGTGACACTTAAAATGATGACTGCTGAGCTGTGCTTGGGAATTTGGATGGTGGTGTGGTGAAGTACTCACACAATACTCTCTGACAGAGGCTCGATGTATAACACAGACCCTTGGGAGCCCTGTGTGCTTACACAGAACAAGAATTTAAGGTGCAACATGGTGCAGAAGCAAATTCTGGTTTGCACTTGCCTCTCATGAAGTCATATGTGGCTTGTGAATTCCAGTTCCTGCATATAAGAGAGAAAGCCTGGAGGAGGAAAGACTCTCCACTGGTCAGTGAAGACTGGGTTAGAGATCAGTCATGCAAATTGAATATACACAAGTCCATGGGCCCTGATGAGATGCACCCAAGAGTGATGAGAGAGCTGGCTGATGTTATCACCCTACAACTCTCCTTCATTCTTGAGGGATCATGGCAAAGAGGAGAGGTGTCTGAGGACTGGAGGAAAGCCAGTGTCACTCCAGTCTTCAAAAAGGGCAAGAAGAAAGATCCAGGCAATTACAGACCAGTCAGCCTCACCTCCATCCCTGGAAAAATGATGGAGCAGCTCATTCTGGAGGTCATGTCTAAGCACATGGAAGAGAAGAAGGTTGTCAGGAGTAGTCAGCAGGGATTTACCAAGGGGAAATCATATTTGACTCAGCTGATAGCTTTCTGGGCTGTTGGGACTGAATGGGTAGATGCAGGGAGAGCAGTGGGTGTTGTCTACCTTGACCTTAGAAAGCCTTTTGACACAGTCTCCCATGATATACTCTTGAGCAAGCTCAGGAAGTGTGGGATAGAAGAATGGACAGTGAGATGGATTAAGACCTGGCTACACAATAGAGCCCAAAGAGTGGTGATCAATGGTTCAGAGTCCTCCTGGAGACCTAAGATCAGTGGAGTTCCCCAGGGATCAGTGCTGGGTCCTGTTCAACATCTTTATCAATGACCTTGATGATGGGGCAGAGTGTCTTCTCAGCAAGTTTGCTGATGATACAAAACTGGGAGGACTGCCTGATTCACCTGAAGGCTGTGTGACCATTCAGCAAGGTTTGGACAGACTGGAGGGCTGGGCCAAGGAGAATCTCATCAGGTGCAATGGGAACAACTGCAGAGTCCTGCACCTGGGGGAGTAACAAAATGCATCAGTACAGGGTAGGAGGCAATCTCCTAAAGAGCAGCCCCATGGGGAAGGGCCTTGGAGTCCTGGTGGTCAACAAATTGTCCATGGGACAGCAATGTGTTCTTGTGGCCAAGAAGGCAAATGGGATCCTGGGTGCATTAAGAAGAGTTTGTCCAGCAGATGGGGGAGGTTTTCCTTCCTCTCTATTCTGCCCTAGTGAGACCTCACCTGGGGTATTGCATCCAGTTCTGGGCTGCCCAGTTCAAGAGGGACAGGGATTTACTGGTGAGAGTACAGTGGGGAGCTATGAGGGTGATTAAGGGACTGGAAGACCTGCCTTATGGTGAAAGGCTGAGAGAGCTGGGGCTTTTTAGTCTGGAGAGGAGACTGAGAGGGGATCTAATGAATGTGTATAAATATGAGTGCTGGGTGTCAAAAAGGAAGGGACAACCTCTTCTCACTTGTGCCCTGTGATAGGACAAGGGGCAATGGATTCAAGAGAGAGCACAGGACGTTCCATCTCAACATGAGGAAGAATTTCTTTACTGTAAGGGTTACAGAACCCTGGAACAGGCTCCCCAGAGAGGCTGTGGAGTCTCCTTCTCTGGAGACTTTTGAGACCCACCTGGATGCATTCCTGAGTGTTCTGCCCTAGGTTTGGTCCTGCTCTGGCAAGGGGGTAGAACTCTATGATCTTCAGAGTTCCCTTCCAACCCCTGACATTCTGTGATTCTGTAATTTGCTCTTGTGATAGGAGTTCTGGAGAATTTGGATGAGTTGTCCTATTGCACTAAGAGAAGTGCATCTTGTTTCTAGAGTCACTTTTCAGCGCAAATATGAGCATCCATTTATATGCCCTTTTTTACATTTTCAACTGATGAAGGTAATTTTAACCATTCAATAGAACTTTATCTTACTGCAACTGTGACTCTACTTAGTATTCTAGATAAACAACAACAGGACCCTGGAACCAGAAGAGCTATATAAATTATCCAAGTTCTTCTACAGTCTAGTCTGGGAAAAGAAAAACAAATCAAGATTTTATGCTGCAATACAGATAACTTGTTTTCATTCAACTTGAGTTAATTTTTCAGACCTTTGCCACAGCAACTTTCAGAACAGCCTAGACAAATACGTTTCTGAAGTCAAAGTAAAAAGAGTATTTTGAACTCTCATCTAGGGTAGAATAATACAGGAGGTATGGGATATATGGACATCACTCTAAGTCAAACCCTTTACCAGCCCAAATATTCCCATAACCCTACGAGAATAAAAATATTATAATAATTAAGGGCTAATTTAAGAAATATACAGTATTTACAACCATTGAAACTACATAGAAAATATTAAGTAATAGGAGAACAGTAAAGACTCATCTCTAGCACAAGGTTAGAGAGGTTCTCTCTTGTTCCACAGAAGTACTCTATTGCAGCTTATAGAGGGAGGTCATAGCAGCCAATGGGACTCTCTCCCAGCTTAGCAGGAGTCATTAATGCCCTCTGCTCCCATGGATGTGAGAACTAGTCAAAAGCAGAGTCTTCTTAGACTATGTGAACAGATCTCAGAAGATTAGAGTGCTTTCTGAAGTGTCAGAACAAGGCAAACTCGTATCTCAGGCCAGTTTACTTCAGTTCAGGTATGAGCTGAGACCAGCTAATATCTGCTCCTAAGTTTTCATCCTCAAGACCAGGAAAGCTAATATCTAGAAGGATTTTGCTCAGACTGTCATTCATGGTGTCCAGGATCAGGCCCTCCATGAGTGATCTGTTTTCAGTAAGGCCAGAGGCTGGTGGTTCAACAGATGACTGCTTAGTAGACTCATGAGTAAAAGCTGGAGAGCTTGTGATAAGGGCATGTACCATGTCACTGGATTCTGTATTGAGCAGCTCCCGAGGGGACTCAAAGAGGGGATTTTTAGGGGGTGTGCTGTTAAAACCCAGCAAGTATTGGTTCTCCTGGGGTGTGAAAGGCAACTGAAGGTTTCTGACTGGGCTGAAGTCCAGCTCGTGACTTCCCTTGGCTAAGGATGTAGACTTCCAGGGGTCAAGAACCCCCAGTGGAGGGCTAGTAGTTGCTGACAGTTTGCTGGGAGTAGAAGAAACTGGCAATTTGCTGAACATCTCCTTGACTGGTGTTTCAAAGGGCCCCTCATCTCCCTGCAAGCAGCTGAGCTGTGATACATTCTCAGCGGGCTGGCTTTCCTGCAGAAAGAGGGAGTCTGCTCCCGACCGGAAAGAGTCAAAGCCCTGGCTTTCTGGCAAAACAAGGACAGGCTCCTCTGAGCAAGGCAGTGCCAGGCGTTGTTTCCTTCTGGATCTGCCCATTTCCCGTCTTTCCCGCCTCTTTATAACTAAGGTATCAGAAACACCCTTAGGTGGCGACTTCAGCAGGGTGAATTGTTTCTTCTCA
Source organism: Florisuga fusca (assembly GCA_038090715.1). Lineage (NCBI taxonomy): Eukaryota > Metazoa > Chordata > Aves > Apodiformes > Trochilidae > Florisuga > Florisuga fusca. The sequence continues at coordinate 55,557,279 of JAAWXA010000004.1, read as the reverse complement.
TTTGTGTATGACACTGGGAGGAACAAGCCTGTCTCATCCCTTACAGTTAGGGTGGAGGCAAATGGGGAGAGCCAGTCATCCAGCTGAGAGCCTTCTTCCTCCTTTATACAGACAGTCTCAGGGAAAGAGGCTGATTCCTCACCGGGCTGGGAGCTGCTGTCCTTTAGGGAGTGTGCTGGGGAAAATAAACCTTCATCACATTGATTTTCCTCCTTGACAGCAGCCATGGGTAAAGAGGATGACTCTTCTGTAGAGAGTGACATCTACAAAGAAACAGAAGTTATATGTAGTCAGTAAGCAGGGATCTTACCCAACCAAAACCCAAATGGTACTGGAAGGAAAAAAAGAAAGACTGGCAATCGAGGACAGTGGAACACGTAAGAGGAGGATCTTCAGAAAGCAGTAACTATAATAACAGGTAAGAGCTTGAACTCTGCATGATGTTGATACAAAGAAGCCTACAGAACACACAGAAAGAGTTTCAGCTAATGCCATTCAGATCACTTCTTCTATGAGGAACTTCCAGGAGTATAAGCGGAAGGAGAGCTGAATATTTCTGGAAAAGTGTAACACCTTTGAATCCTTCTTATACTATCTACATGTGAAGCAACAAAAGGAATGAGGCAGCTTTCCCAGAAACCAACGAAAAATGAAAAGAAAAAAATTGAGGTTATCTGAAGAAAAAGGGCACAGGGGAAAGATAAATCACAGCAGGAGAGAACATAAAGCAGCAGTGTGGTTAGAGAGATGGAAGAAGTTAAAGCTTTGCAATATCTAAGCATCCAAAAGCAGTCAGTGAGACACCAGGAAAAAGATTTAATAGCTGTTTTGCTTGAGCCCAGAATAACTGGGAACTCTACAAAATTAGCAAGTAGGCACTGAAAAGCTCTGTGAAGAGACTAGGTGCAAATAAATGTGCTTCCAGAAGAAGTTCCCTCTGCCACACGTCTCTTCAGAGCTACCAAAAAGAGGGTAGAAAAAAGCAATTTCTCTCATTCCTGGTTCTTCACATCCAGGCAGTAGAGAAAAATTGTCTTGACCAATCCAGAGTCTCCTCCTCTAGTGAAATATAGTAATATCCTTATACCAAGTCTATTAGCAGTTAAAAGTCACCCTAGAGACAGAAAAGGACAGCAAGCATTGTCACTGGCTAATTCCTTAATATGAGCTAATAGTTTCAGAGAACCTAGCAAAGATGCACAAAGGAGCATACAAAAGAACAGGGTCCATAAAAGGCAAGAGATAAAAAACCAACCCAAAACACAGCAACCAAAAAAACCCCCACACCCCTAAAAAGAACCAATAAATCAATCAGTCAAACCCTGAATAAAAAAAATAAAAGAAACCAACCTTTGGAGCAATGCGCACACGCTTGTTGCTCTGGAAAGTCTCTGAGCTGTTGAGGGATGCCACCTGTGCCATGGATAGAGGAACCTTCATAGAAGGCTGCAAGACAAGAGGCTGGCTCAAAGGAAACTGGATTGGAACCAGGTAGGAGTTGATGCGAGGAAGCAAAGGCTTCATCTTTCGTCCTGAAAGAGAAAAGAATGGACTTGCTAGCCTCTTCCCCTTCATCTACTACCTCTTGAAACCCAGCTATCAAAGAGAAAGTCCTTCTAAATACCCCAAAATAAACACCAGAGTTAGACTCACCTGGCTTGTCTGCTAATTTTGAGGATACAAATTCCAAGCCAGAAGGCCTGATGAACAAGAGAACACTCCTTTATATAGATCCTACCCCTCAAACCGAGGCTCCCACACCATTTGATTACCCAGTCCTGTCCATCTGCCCATCACATCCTCTTTCAGACACAGCAATACTGCCTTCAGCTCCAAACTTGACAGTAGGAAACTTAAAAGCTGGCAAACCTGGATAACAATTTCCACTTGTATTCCTAAGGGAAGCTGGGAGAGTTCCCCAGATTTAAGGGACTGAAGAGAAGAACAAGGCATATGAGGAGCAGCTGAGGGAACAGGTCATGTTCAGTTTGGAGAAGAGGAGGCTGAGGGGAGACTTCATTGCCCTCTACAGCTACCTGAAAGGAGGTGGGGTTTGACCTCTTTTCCCAAGTGAATAATGACAGGACCAGAAGAAATGGTCTGAAGTTGCAGCAGGGGAGGTTTAGATTAGATATTAAGAATTTCTTTACTGTAAGAGTGGTCAGGCACTGGAACAGCCTGCCCAGGGAGGTGGTTGAATCACCATCCCTGGAGGTATTTAAGAAATATTATTATATTGTAGATGTGGCACTTCAGGGCATGCTTTAGTGGATGAGATTGCAGGGGTTTTAGGTCTTTTGCTAGTTGAATGTGTATATGATTGGACTCTGTGATCTCAGAGGTCCTTTCCAACCACGATGACTGATTTTCTTTTGGCCTAGGTAGATGCAGACACTCACGTGCATTCTGGGGTTCAGTTTTGCTGCTGCTGTTGCTTCCCATGTTCTTCTGAGGATCAGGAAGATATCGCTTTTGGTGCTGCAGTCGTTGTGATATAAGAAAGATGAGGAGAAAAGAGATTTAAAGAGAAGAATCCATGTTATTTTTCTGCCTCTTTGAGAACCATGAATCCAGAAGCCTGTGCTGCACTAATGCAGCGAGAGCAGCTGTTATCATCCAGCACCCATGCTGGATCTGTGCCAGTTGCTCTTTTGCAGCCATGCCATCTCAAAGCCAACTCCCAACCAAAAGCTGTGTAGAAAAAGAGATGGTGTGACAGAGCTGCCTCAGCTGCAGGCTACTGCAAAAGTGACCTGGTTTTAGTGTCCTCAGTGCCTCGAGGAAAAGTGAATAGGTTAGCTTTATTTTATACTGGAACTCTATATACACTATAGACCAGTTAGATGTTCAAGTAGAATAGCAGAGACAACACAGAGGAATCAGAAACCTAAGCAGATGAAAGGAAGGCCAGGGCTGTAGCTGTGGCAGAAAAGTGTTTGGCTGCTTGCAAATCTGTCATTGTTAAAACTGCTGAATGCAAAAGACACAGCAAAACAGCTTCATCCTTCTGAGAGTCACAGATGGGTTCCAAAATGAAAAAGGACCACAGAGAGATTGTATTCTCTCTGGATCTGAACCCCAGCACAGATTGGAACTGCTGCCATGGAGATGAGGACTTTACTGTCTGGTCTTGTTCTTTGATGCCACTTGGTGCTCAGTGCAGCCTACCTCAGCAGCAGACTTCCAGTTGCTCAAGATGTACAGCTCTACCAGTTGTAGAGGGAGCATAATATCATCTGAAGGCAATTAAACTCTGGCTTGACTCTTTGACTCTGGGTGTACATGGATCTGTATGACTAGGTGCAGCAGTGACCCAGTCCCCCTCCCCAAGCCTCTTGTCCTTTCCTTCAGTGATTGGCAAGAGGAGTATGGAAGCCCAAGCCCCAAACCAGAGGGTAAGTCTTACTGATTCAGAGCACTCAGGCGATGTTGGTGACCCCAAGTCCAGCGGCTGATGGCAGCAAGGCATTGAGAGGGAGAAAAATAAGATGACATTATCAACCAAAGGGGGAACAAATAGGATGTTGTAGCGTTGTATAATCTGAGTAAACAAGCACCAATCTGCCCATCTGATGCAGGAAACAGGAGTCTAAATACCAACTCTGTTACTCCCACAAAATGGTACTTCCTAAAACTCCTAGCTTGGATAGAGCAATTCCATCCTAGGACTGTCTACTCAAACAGAAGGAACTCCTGGTCAACTTCACTGAAAACTTCTCACCAGGAATTTGAATAAGGCCTGGAAAGAGGTCGAACAAGCTCACTATTAAATTTGGAACACCATCTGAAGAATTAACATATTCCACAGAAGATCCAGTTCATACTCATGGTGACAGCACCTTCTATTTGGAATACAAAGCTTGTCTAATTGTCAAGAGACATACTGACTCCAGCTTCTATAAAAAAGCTGACATCAAAGCAGCTTAACTTTCCTCCTAAAATAAGGTGCATCTGCCTAAGTGCATTTAAGAGCTGGATAGCTGGTCCCATTTTATTTGCATGAGGCACCCACCTTAAATACCTGGTCCAACGTTAGATAACGGTTAGCATCAGGGTGAATAGTCCAGAAAGAGATTTTACCATTAGCAGATGTCTCACGGACAAACATATCATGGAGAGACAAGTTGTGCCGAATGGAGTTCTGGGAAAGGAAAGAGGAAGAGGTTGAAAAGCAGTAGTCTTGCTTTCAGTACAGCAGATCCTACCTAAGACTTGACTGCCGTGGCAGAAGGACCACATTCCAAATTGAAGACAATGTGGGCCTTCATATTCACTGCATAACTAGCCAACACACTGTTCAGTCTCTCATTAAATTCACTCTTGAAATCCCTATTCTTGCTCACCTTATAATTTTGGAATGAGAAAAGAGATAAGGTGAAACAGGGAACATTTTAAATGAGAGGGTATTTGAGGTTGGGTGTTTAAATGAATTTCCATCTTGCTCTGCAAGCTGGGGAACAACTTGTCATTTTCATCCAGAAGGCTTAGGATAGTATCACCCTGTGGCCTACAACAACATGAGGGTCTGCTAGTTACCTTCCAGCCTGGCTTAGCCACATGTTTAAAATATGGGAAATGATCCTCAATCCAGGTATAGATGTCCTTCAGAGTCATACGCTTCTTCTCTGTGCTGTTGATGGCAAACTGGATCATGGCCATGTAGGAGTAAGGAGGACGTTCCGATACTGAATCCTGCCATGAGGAGGAGGAGGGGGTGGTAGGAATAGCAGCAGCAGCAGAATCTTCTTCAGTCTGAGAGACAAAACAATTGATATGAGTGCTCACAAAGATGACAAGAAGTGTCATGGAACAGATCTGGATCATTCAGGTTCTGCTTTACAAGACACCAGGCCTACTAGCATCAAAGGGATCTCCCGGAGAAGGAAAAGGATCCCAGGTCAGGAGCTAGTGGGGCTCACTGGCAGGGCTGTAGACTAGAGTCAAAGGGAGAAGAGAATAAATTTGAGACTGTCAAAAATAAATCTGAGGAATCCATACCAGGGTTTGTAGGACAGTGTGCTAGAGAAGACTCACTAGCCACTTCAATTGAGATGGGGGATAGGGATATAATGGGAAACGAAAAGGCAAAGGTTATTGATGGTTTGGAAAGCATCAAAATACCTGAGGAGGTCCAGGGGGGAATTAAGACCCATGCCAACAAAAAGGTGTCAAGATCATTAACCCATCTAAAGGGCATCTGTACCAACACAGGCAATAAACAAGGAGAGCTGGAAACATGATGAAGCAGGAAAGCTATGACAGCTGTCACAGAAACATGGTGGGATGCCTCACACAACTGGAGTGACACAGTTGATGGCTACCAGCTCTTCAGAATGGATAAAGGAAAGAGAGGCAGTGGGATGTCCCTGTATATTAGGTATTGTTATGAATGTCTATAACTAGACCTGTAATGGTGACAAGGTAGAGTCTATTTGGGTCAGGATTATGAACTCTTTTATAAATGCCTGAATGAAATCTCATGGTCCTTTGCCCTTGTTATTGAGGGGAACTTCACTGACATCTGCTGGAATTATGACACAGCAGAGAGGGGACGGTCCCACAGACTCCTGGAATGTCTTGAAAGTAACTCCCTATCAGAGCTAGGGAGTGAACGAAGCAGGCAGGGTGCCCTGCTAGACATGATCTTTGTGAACAGGGAAGGGCTGCTAGGAGATGCGATGGCTGGAGGTCATCTTGGGCATCCTGAGTGCCATTATGCAGTATATGCATGAACAAATGCATGAATTGTTAAGAGTTCTCCATTCTTAGAGATGCCAGGAGGTTAAGGATAACAAGAAAAGTTTTATAAATATATTAACAACAAAAGAAAGAGCAGAGAGACCCTCTATGACCTAATAGATGCAGAGGGATGATGGTGACAAAAGATGAGGAAAAGGCTGAGGTGCTTAATGACTTCTTCGTCTCAGTTTTTGGTAGCAGAAGCAGCTACATTGAGGGAATCCAACACCCTGGGCTAGGAAACAGGGATGAGGAGCAGAGTGATCCCCCCATAATCCAGGAGAAGATGGTCAGTGACCTGGTGCACCACATGGATGTGCACAAATCTATGGTGCTGGATAGGATGCAGACAAGAATGCTGCAGGAGCTGGCAGGGGTGCTCACCAAGCCACTTTCCATCATTTATCAGCAGTCCTGGCTCACTGGAGAGATACCAGAAGATTGGAAAACTGACAACATAATCCCCATGTATAAGAACAGACAGAAGGATGATTTAGGAAATTAGAGGCCTGTCAGTCTGGCCTCATCAGGGAAGCTGATGGAGATCATCCTGAGTGCCATTATGTGGTACACATAGAAGAACCAGGTGATCATGCCCAGTCAGCATGGCTTCATGAAGAGCAGGTCCTGTTTGACTTTTGACTAACCTGATCTCCATCTGTGACAGGCTGACCTGATTACTGGATGAGGGAAGGGCTGTGGATGTTGTCTACCTTGACTTTAGCAAGGCCTCTGACTCAGTTTCCCAGCAACATTCTCCTGCAGAATGCTGGCTGCTCATGGTTGGATGTTGTCCTGGTTTGGGCCAGGATAAAGGTGATTTTCTGGTTTGGACTTTTGCTTTCAGCTAAGTTTCTTGTAAGTAGCTGCACTTGCTGAATTTAACAGCAAGTTTCTCAGACAGTGTCTGCTTCTAGGACTGATAACACTGGATGTTTATAGTTACTGCAAGAGAATGGTGTGCAGAGCCAAGGACAGTGCTCAGCTCTGAGGAACATTTTACCTTCCAGAAGGAGTAAAGAGGTCCCACCTGAACCCCTCCTCTGGGGAGGCCCAAGACAAGATAGATGCCAGAACTGACCAAACAGAGTATTCCATCCCATACACCTCATACTCAGGATAAATTTGAGGGATCACGAGGGTCAGACCCCTTCCTTCCCCTTTCTGCTCTTCCTGCCCTTCTTTCACCGGTTCCCTGTTTGCTTCAGCATCCTGGGAGGATTCCACCCATTCGTCTGCCTGTGGTCCTGATCCGTGCCAGCCTGAATCTGTGTGTTCCTGCCTCCAGCTCCCGACTGCTCCTGACCCCAGGATTCCAGCCTGGGCATTCCCAGGGCTTCCCTGCAGCCTCGGGGGTGACGTGAGAGTTATTGGGGGAAAAGAGGGAGGAACGTGGGATCAATTTTTCCTGTATATTTGCATATATTTAGTAATTTTTCCTATTTGTCATTACTGTTTCATTAAAGTTGTGTAGTTTAGTTTCCAACCCATCAGTCTCTTTCCCTTATTCTCTCTCCTTTCCTTAACAGGGAGAAGAGGGGGATTAATAGAAAATATCTGTTATTCGGTTTAATTGCCAGGCCAGTGTTAAACTGTGACAGATGTGCTCACCCTTTAATGGATAAAAAACTGGCTGGATGGCCTTGTCCAAAGGGTTGTGGTCAATAGAGTTAAATCCAGTGCTGTTCCCCAGGGCTCAGTGCTGGGGCTGCTCCTGTTTAACATCTTCATTGATGATTTGGAGGAGGGGATGGAGTGCAGCCTTGGTAAGTCTGCAGACAACACGAAGCTGGGTGGAAGTCTGGTCCGTCTGGCTGAGGGTAGGGAGGCTCTGCAGAGGGATCTGGACAGGCTCTAGCATCAGGGCAAGGCCAAGGGTATGAGTTTCAGCACAGCTCAGGGTTGGGTGCTGCCCTTTGGCCACAACAACCCCCAGCAGCACTACAGGGCCTGGGGAGGAGTGGCTGGAGAGCTGCCCAGCAGAGAGGGACCCGGGGGAGTCTATCAACAGCCACCTGAACACGAGCCAGCAGCCTGCCCAGGTGGCCAAAGAGCCCAACACCATCTGGGCCTGTATGAGGCCCAGTGTGACAGCAGGGACAGGGAGGTGGCCTTGCCCTTGTACTCAGCCTTAGTGAAGCTGCACCTTGAGTACTGTGTGCAGTTTTGGGCACCTTCCACAGAATAGGAAGGACATGGAGGTTCTGGAGAGGGTGCAGAGAAGGGCAATCAGGCTGATCAGGAGTCTGGAGAACAGGTCGTAAAGGAGAGGCTGAAGGTGCTGGGGCTGTTCAGCCTGGAGGAGTCTGAGGGGAGGCCTCATTGCTCTCTACAGCTACCTGAATGGAGGCTGTAGTGAGGCAGGTGTTATCCTTATCTCCCTAGTGACCAGTGAGAGGAAAAGAGGTAATGGGTTTAAGCTGCATCAAGGGAGATTCAGAGGGGATATTAGGAAAAATTTCTTCACTGAAGGAGTGGTGAAGCATTGGAACAGGTTACCCAGGGAGGTGGTGGAGTCACCATCCCTGAAGGTGTTCAAAAGATGTGTAGATGTGTAGATGTAGCATTCACGTGCTACAGTGGATGGTTTAGTGGTTAGGGGTTTTAGGGTAGACAGTTGGACTTGATAATCTTAGAATCATCAAGGTTGGAAAACACCTCTATGCTATTCAAACCGGTAAAGGCCCAACTCGGGTTACCGAGGGACGGTGATGCCTAGCTCTTGCAAATCTTCTGATCCACATGGATTACTTCCCTATCCAAAGTTTTAACACATTCTCTGTTGTGTTCTTCTACTTACCTTGATTCTTTCCTGCATAGGCATCTGGTTCTCTTTCTCCGTGTCTGGCTTCACAGAACAGGGGCCAAGCCCATCAGATCTCATCTTACCCAGCCACTGGATGTTAGTGAGACTATTGTCCAACACGGAGTTCATTGTCCCACCATTGCCTGTTGGGATAACAAGCCCATAGCTCTGCTTACTCACAAGTAACTCTTCCTCATTAATTTCAAGTGCAAAAGAAGGCAGTAGTCAAAATTCTAAAAGAAGTAGCCCTGTTTCAAGATAGGGACAAGACGATATTGCAATGCAAAAGTTTCTTCCAGAAGGAATTAAGCCTTAAATTCCTGATCTCATGTGAGTCTGTAGCCTTAAGGCCAAATATTCAGTCTATTACTCTCAACCAAACGAGGACAATACTGATCCTGTATTTCAAGAAATCAAGTAAAAATAAGCACATATACACATTCAAGGATCAATCTTGTTAGCAAAGGCCAAAGAAGGTGGTGACAAATTCAACTGAAAGACCTAGCACAAAACCCAAGTCAGAAGCCCAGATATTTCCAGGTTTTTGAACTGCAGCAATGGAAACATAGTTTTGTTACTTCTGGTGAGGATAGTTGTAGCAAATCAGCTATTGCAGCTGTCTACGGCTTCCTGTCAGGCAGTACTACACTGTGAGAACATTTACTAAGTCCCAAAAGCTACATAGTTATTTTAAGTTACAAACCCAAAGTCAATCTCATCAGTGCTTGAAATGAAATCCATCCCACTTCTAACATTTATTCCACAGCTTCATGAGACAGAAAAGGGAGAAATGGACTGGTCACTTAGTTATAAAAGCATGGGAATCAGCTCTTTTTCAAAGCTCTAGGCTTATATGCTTTATCACTGCCTAGAGTATTCTGCATTAGTCTTTAATTCAGCCATAACCCTTTTGCTAAATGTTACTCAGTCTTCTGTTCTTATAGATTTTATTTCCTCAAGGCAATCCTTCTTTTTTTCCCCAGGACTAAAATTCTGCTTTGCTATATGCCATCTCTTCCACATAAAATATATCCAATAAGATACTTCAGATTTCATGACATGCATATAGCTGTGTAGATTACAAAATACCTATGGATTTGATTCTAATAATTAATGTATAAAACAGTTCTCATTACTGCATACTAAGATCCAAACACTATACTCATTGTCCCCTTTCACATTTCTTTGTCTAACTGTCAGGAAAAAAAAAAAATATTACATACTGTTGCTCTCTTGTTCCTGTCCAGCTGCAGAGCCAACTCCTGAATGCCAGATCGTTGTCCCTCCTGCAGGACCGGGTGTCTGTGCAACATTCTTGTCTCTCTCTTGATCATCTGCAGCCTTGGTGATTGCACTGGGTTCTTCCTCTGATGGGAGGTGCTGAGATGGTGTTGGACCCACTGAACGGGATGAGCCCCCACTGCTAATGAGAATGAACTTGTTGGGCCCATTCTTGCCACATTCTTTTCCTTTTGCTGTTAGTGCCTCTATGATACTTTGGATATCAGCATTTGTGGGGATGGCCACCACTTGTGTATTGGGCATGGTAGGATGGTCAATTATCTTTATCCCTGCTGGGAATTTCTGCAGACCACGGGCAATTTTGTCTCTGGGTTGGTTGCTGTGTTGCTCCTCTGTGTTGTGCTCCTGCTTAGGAGTTTTTTCCTCCTGACCATTGTTGTCATCTTTTGCTGAAGCGCTGGATGGATCGTTCTGTGGGAGGGTCAGTTTCCGCCTCTTAAGAATTAAGGGCCGGCGAGGGCTCGTCCTCATTATGGTTCTGTGCAGTCACTCGCCATTGAAAGGGACAAGAACAAATCCTGCAAAACAAAATATTCAACATAGGAGCGCAGAGAGCAGGAACATCTAGGAAAGGCACAGCAAATCACCGTCGGCCCCCCACAGAGCCCACGGGGAACAAATTCCTGCAGAACTAGGAACAAGGAAAATAAAAAATAGAAGTACTTAATAAGGTTGGTGAGGCTTTTGGAAAATAGATAAGTATCTCCTTTATCCACACCTTATCTAAGCAGGACAGGAAAGATATTAGCAGATTTGCATCCCAAGTTGGGAGCCACAGAGCATGTAATAATGAGAAAAATGTGTATGTGTGTGTTACAGAAAGGGAGACCAAGACCCAGTTATAAAGTGACTTAAAGAGAATCAGCCAGCAAGCTGTCAGGGAGAGAAGACAGAACATAGAAATAGCAATCCTGACTATAGCTCATTGCTGTAGCCAGCAGATGACACAGCCCGAGGGAAAAGGGAATTTTAACAGATGGTTCAAGATCTGGGAAGCAGAGATTGTCCTGATCACTACAAAGGCACCCGATGCATGCAGCAGGAGGTGGGTGCTCTAAAATAAATGTATAGCAAATGCTTTAATCATTCCTTCTGTAGATTTGTCAATAACTAGATGAATTCATTACTGCGTATCATAACATTTAAATATCAAACTTTTAGACAACAGAGAATTTAGATTATAAAGCAGAGATTATAAATTCAGATACCGCTTTCAGGGTGAAACGCAGTGTGTCCCTTCTGAGAATACCTCTTATAAATAAATGTCATGTCAGGCAGAATAGAAGCAAATAGAAACAAACAGGCTTCTAGCATTAGATTTGACCGGGCCAGCTAGTTAACAAGAAGATTCTCAGTAGGAATCACCTGCAAAGGTAACAAACCAGAAGGAGTCCATCAGATACAAAACAGAGCTGATGCTCCAGGTGCAGGGAACACACAGCCCTGCAGCCAGGTGCTACCCGGCAGCCAAAGGCCACCGGCAAGCACCTTCAGTGTTAGAGACGGGCTGCAGCACCGGGGCACAGCCCTTTGCAATCCGCTCCCGTCCCTTAAAGAGAGATTCCCGTAAAGACAGCGCAAAAAGAATAACCAGTATTTAGCCAGCCCGCAAAATGTTGCCTTCCCTACGGGAAAGGGCCGCTTCCCAGGAAGACCTCAGGTCTCCCAGTTGAGTCCCAGGAGCATCCCTGCCTACACATGGTCCCGGGGACGTAAGGGTGGGAAGCGCTAAAGGTCTGCTAGCTCCTTCTTCACCCATTCCAACCCCAGCCCTGCCGCGCCCCTTCCTCCGCCCCAGCTCGGGCCCAGACGTTTCCCTCCCGGCCGGCCTGCGCTCTTCACGGGGGTACGGCGGGCCCCGGCCTCCAGTACCAGAGGGAGGCACCGGGGGAGCGGGGAGGCACAGGAGGAGCGGGAGGCACCAGGAGGGAGCGGGGAGGCACCGGGAGGGAGCGGGGAGGCACCGGGAGGGAGAGAGGGGAGGAGCACGGGAGGAGCGGGGAANCCCACCCCCTTTCCGCCGTTTCACGCCTCTGCTCCTTGTGGGGGTTTGTTCAGCTGCTGCTTGAGACGCAGGCCCGGTCCCCGGCAGCAGCTTTCCCCCAGCCGCGCCGCTTCGGTGGGAGCCCTGCCCGGTGCCCCGCGGCGCCATCCGCCGGCCCGGGGCTGATCCGAGAGCCTTGCGGTGTTTAGGGCCGTACCGGGCCGGGGGAGCGGGCAGGACCGCTCTGCGGTAAGGTGTTAGGATGTTGCTGTCTTGTGCGTTTAGCAAAAAGAGTGTATTTCCCAGGGAATGTCGCCTTCAGAGTTTCCCTCGTCTGTGCTAACCCGGCTTTGAAGGGAAAACTGATTGTGATTTAGATTAAAAATTATTCGCTGCACTAAAAAAATAACATCGTTCAAGATAGCTAGAATCCCGGAGGAGATATGTAGAGTACTTGATCAAGTATTAAAAAACTTTAAAATTTCTGACATTAGTTACCAATGAGAAACTGAAAGACTTCTTGTTATCTCAGCCCTGTGCTCTAACTTGGCATCACAAAGGATTTTATGGGTATGACTGAAAAAAAAGAGCACAAGTTTCTCTCATTTTAAATTCCTAAACATACATTTATTTATTTATTATTTATCTATTATTTTGGGCTTGACATGGCTGGTTCAGTATGTCAGCTACTCCCATGACAAGTTTATTTTTCTTCTTTCCCAGTCGTTTCAATTTCCTCAGATTTTCAGTGACCGTGCCTATTAATATATTAGGAACTGTATTTTTATTAATTATTAATGCTTATTAATTATTACTATATTGACAATATACTAATAATTCATTATTTTACTCTGGCCTTAACATAGATGGATGTAATTCAAATTCTAAAGTGTTTTTATGAAGAAAAATGCATATGTGAATTTGCCTGTGTTGTGTATTTAAAACATGTATTTTCATAAGAAACTATATTTTTTCCATTAACGTCGGGTCCTAAAGGCCCAAAGGCCAGTTCAGAACTCCTTTTGCAGTTGGATCACATGTTTTGTCATCTTTGCCTCCCACGGTGCGTTTGACTAACAGCTGTTGTAAAACTTTGGGGGATTTATCTGTTCTGCAATGCATTTTTAAACCTACCTGAAAGTCGACAGAAGGTTCAAAAACGACTGATAGGAAAAAGTCTGCACAGAGGTGCATACGCTGTAGTGTTACATGAATGTTTTACTTCTGTTAAAAACTAGATCTGAATTTTCTAAACAAGTTTGTTTTCAAATCAATTTATTTGTCTTCTACAGATCTGAGACTTCAGCATCTCCTCGGGGTGCTTTTCTTTTTCTCCGGTTGGCTCTAGCAAGCATCATGAAGTTTCTAAGTCGTTTTACTGTACCTTTTAATGCCTCCGAAAAAGAAATGTACCCCCAAGGCCAGGCAGGCAGAGCTGGTATTCCTTGAGAGGCCGCCAGAGGGACCCGTCCATACCTACCAGACTCCCTTACCTTCAGCCAAGAATCCGAGACGTGTTCCTACAAAACCTGTAGACCAGAACGCCTCCGCTGTCTGGGTTGGTATAGATTATTCTTCCCCCCGCGTCCTACAGCAACAGTTTTCAAGTTTCTCCTGCGTGTCTCCACAGAAAGAGATGTGTCCTGGATACTGAAAGTTAGTAGCATAGGCCTGAATTCATTGTAGCTGCCCACAGTGCTTCTTAGTTGCTTTATATTCTAACTACAATCATTAAGGTCTTGATTACTTATTATAAAACTGTGTGCAGTATACACTGATTATTTGCCTTCTGAAAAACTATTTTTGTCGGGAAAATACTGTTTTCTATGACAACTAAAAACTCTGAGAATAACATTAGCGGAGATTGTTTTTTTTCTTGCTTCTTGAAGTGACTCTAAACTGAACTCTAAATGTTAGATGTCAGTGAGCTAGACATTTTGTTTAAATCTGACACTTCTAAGTTTAGAGTGCACAGGTTTTCACTTCAGGATTATTTGTTCTAGCCTGCCCTCTTCCATTTTGTGTCTTTTGAATAATTTCTCTCCATATGATTCTTCTGAAGGGCTCCTTTTCTGTTCTGAAAAAATATTCCAGGGACTGTTTGCATATCCTGAGAAACTCCTTATGTAATGTAATGTAAAGATTTTAATTTTTTTTTTTTTAAAGCAAATAGCAATAGTCTGTCTCTGCAGCACTTGTACAATAATAGTAATCACCTACAGCAGCTCTGTTTCAGTATTACTGCTGTTTGACTCTGTTTTTCATTAAGCTGGCTTGCAAAGCATGGCTTCAAACCTGCATGAAACATTCCTTTGATTCTTGGTAGGAAACCCAGAGTTATTTTTGTGATACCTTAACCTTCAAGTAGGATATGATTGATGTTTTACTCTTTAATCTTTTCATAAGCTCGAGGCAGTTAGCTCTATGGCTTCTGAAACAGTAAGTGAAATAACTGCTGTGAATAAGCTTTCTCTATGTTTGGAAGAGGTGGAAATATCCACACTAATACTTGGCTGTTTGATTCCAAAAATACAATGACTCTAAGAGTTTGAAGAGCACTTGAAGCTCTTTGGTATTTTTCCATTGAAAATCCTGGTAGGTTTGTAACTTCTTGTAACTCCTCTGCAGCGTTTCTGTCAACTTTTTCTGTGGCAACTGATCTTCTGCTTCTGTCTTCTTCATGTTACTTAATTTTTTCATACCCTCTTGACTGCTAGGATCCTCCACTGATAATGCCTCCTGTACATGTTTTTGGAAACCAGGAAGTCATATCCTCAATGTCAGTGGTTCACTGATGTTCCTATATGCCAGGGTCACCAAGGAATCACTTCTCTCTCTTCCTGAACAAACAGTTCAGTTGTACAGCAGCCAATTACTATCCTTAATTAATTAGGGGTTTTTAATAGATTATGTAGTAACTTACAAATGCTGAAAGGGACTTGTACTTACTGCATCTGGAATCCAGTTTGGTGTGCTCTAGGAAAAAGAAAATTACAAGAAATGGAACCTGATTCTTTTTATTGATAGCTGGGAAGATAAAGAATACTGTGATAGAAGGATTTCCAGATTTTGAGTAAGAGTCCAGAATCTTTCCAAGAAATATAGATTGCTGAGATTTAACCATCTTTGATAGAAATCTAATTTTAGAAGTTGCTTCTGGGTGATGTTACTCCAGAACAGAAATTATCTCTGGTTTGAAGTAAAATTATTTTTGGTGAATATTCTGAAAGCCTTACTAACATAACCCAAAGTGTTGGATCCAGATGGGCATCCTTTATATCACTTTGTATTGATCTCAGTTCAGCCTGTTCAGGGACACTAAGGATGTGGTTAATTTAACCTATTCAGAGTTACACAAAGATACAGAAAGGAACAGGATCCAGCTCTGAACTGTTTTAAATCTGCAGGAATTACAGGAGTAGACACCAGTTAGGTTTTTCTCTAAAACCCCATCTTGAATGCTTTTTAAGTACCCAGAGAATAGCTCACTTGTACTCCAATCACTTTTCAAAAAGAAAGGCAGAACAGGGTGTTGACGTTTAGAGGTATGACTTGCTTAGCAGTTTGGTTAGTGACTGATTTGCTTTGCTGCAGACCAGCTTACTCACTTAATGAATGCTGGAAAAAAAATTAAATAAGCGGGAGAGTGAAATCAGGTCGCCATTCCTTTGTCTGGAGAAAATTGTTGGTGTTTTTTTCTTACTTCTATGTCTTTTCCTTCAGGTGTGCCCACAATTTGAAACAACTAAGTCAGTGGTGTTGAAAGAATGCCAGAAGAACTCTCGTGGTCCTCACAAGCCCCAGAATCAGGATGGCAAACACAGTTCGCTCCATCCAGGAGGAGCTTGCCACAGAGCTGCAGCCTGCAAATATCCACCCTTAACTTTTCAGAATCTAGAAGGACAAGCAGCCCACCCCTCAGACAGTCTGAATCACTTGAGGAAGAACCCACAGCACTCTCACAGCCTGCCCAAGAAACAGACGGCAACAAAAGCCAACATCCAGGTGAACAGTCCAGAAAACTGTAAAGAAATACCTTCCCTACCTGCTCCCCGGCCTGGAGAGCCAGAATTCTGTAGTTTACCACATTTAGAGACTGCACAGATGCCTTCCATGAGGAACTGGGGATGCAGCAGCACTCTGGCACAAACAAGTAGCCATGCCTGGCATCCAGAAACAGAGCTGGCATATGGCTTTGGTCCCTGTGGGAGTGGGGATTCAGCAGCAGTACTGGTTACAGATACTCCTGAACATGAGTATGGAGTGAAGGTTACTTGGAGACGGCGGCCTCACTTAATGAAATACCTGCTGGAGAGAGGGAAGCTGAGTGCTGCTGACATATTAGTGAGCCCTGAGCTCTCAAGGAGACAGGCTAATGTCTAATTTGGCAGGAGATTTATATTTTTTTATGTGCAAGGACACAATGTTACTTTCAAGGAACATTCAGCTGTGTTACTGTTACCCTTTTAAGTTAGCTGACAAAAAAGACTGCTTTTAGGAAGGAAACATTGTTATTTTTTTCGGGTTTGTGCAAAGCTGAGTGCTCCCTGGCAAATCAAGCACACCAAAGGAAATTTTCTGTGATCTATTTGTACACAAAACTGTAAAGTTAGTAAGCTTCTAAATCCATCTTCTTTACAATAATCGGCTAGCAATTTATTTATAGCTGCAATATGGTTATGTCGCTATTTCTACTGTGGCACATGTTCAGAAGAGGGGTCTTTTTGGCCTGGAGGTGTGATTTTTAGTATTATAATCATACTATAATGAGCTAAGTTCACCTAAAGGACACAGTATTGCAAGTTCTGTAACTCCAGTTGCCCAAGACTGGTCCAGCAGTCAATCTCACCTTGATTTTAGTTCTTTTTATCATATCTTGCATTCCTTAGGGGAATTATACTTATAGACCTTAAGTCTTCTATGCCAGGTTAGTGATATATGTGAAACACCCTTGATAATCTTGATTAATAGCTGCCTTCACGGCCTAGTTGTTCCAGGATGTTCTTGCTCAGTGCTAGCTGTGGTACTAATTATATGTCTTTCCAATTACACTTTCCAATTACATCTCAGTTATTTTTCAGCACTCCAGGCCAGGTTGGATGGGGCTTTGAGCACTGTTCTAGCTGGTGGTCTCCCTGCCCATTCGGGGTGGGTGGAAGCAGATGATCTTTAAGGTCCCCTTCCAACCCCAACCATTCTAAGGTACGTCTGCCACTGGCTGATTCTCTCGAAAAAACCCGCTGGGTGGATGCTTTAGGATGGAGATAAGTCGGGCCGGGCTTCCTAGGGGAGGGGGGAGGCTCTGAAAAGATCTTTCTACGTGGCCCCTGGCAGGGGCTGTAACCCCTGTTACCCAGAGGAGGCGGAAGGCGGGGGGTGCAGGGCGCGGGGAGGGGGCTGGGCTGCCCGTCGTCCCGCGCATGTGCGGGGCTCGTCCCGCCCCGCCG